>DWMY01001956.1:0-12980 GCA_018249775.1 Heliconius hecalesia formosus
TTTAGGCTTCTACATCTTAAAACCAGTAGCCGTACGTAGATACAAACGCGGCATACGGATATTCGAGCTGCACAAGATTGCTTTTTGTTACTCTTTTTACCTTCGGCGTCCAGTTGTGCTAGACTACTTGTTTAGGGCTGCCCTCGTATGGAATTATTAATAGGAAATTGTAAAAGGTCTCTACTTTATCAGGTTCTTACTTGTTTCTACTCAGGTTTTTAGAATATATGCGAAAACAATTGTACAATCATAATAAAATAATGCATATTTTATTGCCGCAGAAGAAAAGGTAGTGGTTCTGTTGATCGCGTAACGAGGCGCATTCGCAACGAACAAGCGTTTTGACATCGAATTGCCTTTCACTTGACCTAGATATTTGGTAACTGGTTCGTAATGCAAGCGAGTGGCATTCCCGTCTCGCTATCTAGTCGAAACACTAATAATTCTGTTTCCTATTAAAGTTGGCTGAATGAACTTGTGCGTGACTCTATAACGTCTATTAACTCGCTCATGTCCTGTAATTCTTGTTACATTATTCATGTGCAAGTATAAAATGGAACCAGTTATTAAATCTAAACTAATTGCGTCTGAAAAGCTAACATCTATAGTAACCCTGTGCCAGAATGGAAAAAAAATATTAGTAAGCGCTAGAACGAAGCGAGTAACCTGTTTGGTTGCGGAGCTTAGCCGCCGCCTACGTCTGACAAATCCGCGCCCGTTTTTTCAATCCCTCCTCCCTCCCTCTCACGACCACTGAGTTGCTTGCGGCGAGTGTAGCGCGCACGGGACGCGATCAGGCTTAGACTTGTTTGGGAGCTGTACGTCATTAAACCAGTCTCGGCCTCGTCAAATTGTTAGAAATATTTGTGAAATTGCCTGCGTTTAAAATATTTTTAAAATACATGACTTGAGACAGAAACGCGTAGGCATCGTCTATCGTCGACTGATTCACATGTACTCATTAAAGCCATTCCAATATACGCGTCACACCTTATTTACTTGGAAAGCACTTTGCATGTCACGTCATGCACTTGATTGGTTCAAAATACATAAATACTCAATAAAATATTCAATATCCATCTTTAACTTTGACAATTTAAACTCTTTTTTTGAAACGTGACCATCCTCTGAGATTTAATTAAAATTACAAAAATTTCAAGAGTCAAAATTACAAGTTTTGGGTAAGATTCTTTTTATTCCAAGCTATTACACGATGCCCTTGCAGCTGCTATAGGATTTAGATAGATATGCTAATTTTCTTAATAACATCATAAACTCATTGCAATTGCTCAAGAAAATTTAAGTTGAATAATAATTTATTATTCAACTTATAAATACTCAATGATTTCCAACATGATTTAACATGAAGCTTCTGTATTTTCTTTAAAAGAAATATTTTTTTATGTTTTTATTACGGACTATTAATGATTCAACTCGAGTAAGAAGTCGACGGATGCTTGTAGACCAGTCGCGGCCTTCGATGCGCGTGCGCAGCATTCGGTGCATTGTTTAAGGTGATACTCTGTTGCCAAGTAAAACTTGTACTGTACTTTTGCACACTTTATAATGTCGTTGTTCTCTATTTAGTTCCATAAGTTACATTTTATTCACACAATGATATTTATTTTGTTGTATAATCTTAATAAATTGATAAAAATAATTTGTTAACATTGTTGCCCTATTGAACTTTAAATTATTTTCAAATACCAACGTACATATGTACCCAATACTGAATAAGTCAATCGCGTTGTCGACTCGTCGTGGCGGCCTGATATTTAGGTCGCCAAAAATAACCAAAGCATTTCGACAACACAATCAACCGCTCGCGAAATGTGTTTTATGCCATGATGCTATCCACATAGAACTATTCTGTAATAGCAAATAACGCATCCATCGAAGAACAATTTTAGTTTTTTCGCGCTTATATTACTTATAACACGGAAATCACAAAATGGGATAGCGGTACGTTTGTGCTGGAAGTGATAAACGCTGATAATGTCCAAGGCAGCGATAAGGCGGGTTTGAAATTGAATAGAGGCGACGCATCGCGGCCACGCTCGGCGCACGCGCATGCTCCAAGGCCATGTTGTTTACGCGCACACACCCACATGTTTACGCGAGCAAGTATACGCTGGCAAATGAAATCCCCGCGCCGGGGGCTCGCCCCGGTGTCTCTTGCGTACTATTCAAATCGGTCGCGTAACATCGCCGAGAAAATGGCGCGAAACGCTTCATTGAACGTTTGGCGGGAAACTATTGCGTAATATTTGTGAAAGTAATTTCTCGTTGTTTGTATCCAATAAGTGAGTTTTTATTACATTTTTCAAAGCTTACATGTCGCTTGCAATCGTTAATGATGTTTGTTTTAGAAATTTTGAGGTTATTTATCTAACCACGTTTTGACTTAGCTCTGACTTTATTATTATTATTATTCAATGAAGTGGCATCAGTATGTAGAATATTTATTAGCGAAATCCACGTGGTAGTTTTGGCGGGAAACCTATAGTGGAGGTGATGTCCGCGTGGTCGCCAGTCGGCCTTGAGCCACGTGACGTCATTGACATAGTTCCCGACTGTACAAACGATGTTTTTCAAGAAAACGTTCACCTCTTTATTACTTGATTCATTTTGACTATTTTAAAAATATCGTTGTACCCGTCAAGGACGCGCTCTTGGAACGTTACCTGTCCACTTTATTACGTTATTAGCACTGTGCTGTTAATTGACAGAGAGAGTAAAACAGTGGACTAATTTAAACTTTTGTTTTTTGTTATGTTCAAATGAAAAACTATTTTATTTGTTGTTTATTTAAAATTTATTATGTGTTTTGAAATTGTTTAAAAAGAATGCATTTGAAAGGTACACATGTGATTATTGCCGATTTAGATTATATATTTGTATTAATTGTGAGTAATGTCCAAACTATAAATGTATCTTTATCAATACTCACTACATTTTCCAATTCAAGCATTTTTTTAAATCAAAATTCAAGATAAATGTAGCTATTACCTAATTCGAGGCACGTGGTACATCGGGACTAAAGCAATCTTCTGACCTTCGAGGCGTCGCGTGTTGCCATGCCCGTGTACCGACGTCCACCGATCGCATTACATTGGCTTGTTAAAACTAACTTTTATGTTTTTTGGATATCGAAATATTTAAACTTAATTTTGATTGCTTATAAAAATACAGATAATGAGTCAGTATTATGTTTATGTAGTATTAGAAATATGACGCCATCATAGTGCAATAATCTGTCGATGAGTGAAGGCAGTGTTGGTATTTCTAATACATATAGTTACTTGTTTTAATTTAATAAAACTCAATTATAAATTGACGAAGGTAAGGTATTCATATTTGTTCTGTGTTTGTAGCACGTTGTAGGAGATGAGTGAATATCAAATAATGAGGAAAATAAACAAAACATAAATACGTGCAATCAGGTTCAATGGCTTGCGTAATTCCAGTGCACGCACTATCTAATCACTGCGTCCGTGAACTTCACACAGCGGGCTCCGTGCAGCCTCACTATTACAATTTACTATGCAGATTAAACAGTAGTAAAAACATCGTAAAATTTATAATTTTAACATTCGATATGGTCCAAAGGGCGTCGCCAGGAATTATTCTGAAAAGAATCCGGTGCATTAGGAGACCCTCTTACTGTGTTATCCTCACGGATAGAGTCGTAAAAATGTCAGCTCCGAGCGACTCGGGCGCGCGGTCGTCTTAACGAATTTAAAGTATTTGAGATCGTAAAATTTCCTCTAAAATGTGTCCCGACTCCGCCCTCGACGCGGTTTTACGAGCACTTACGTATAACATAACTTGCAAGTATCTCCGCTATGCTAAGAAGGTATATGTAAATTACAACTTTATGAGTTTTAAAGTGATATTACAGATATAATATTCTTTTTACTTGTCTATTGTTTACTTTGGCTATTGAGAACACGGAAACGTGGGATAGCAATAACTATCTATGTAACTAATGTTTTAAGAGATTTATACGTTGTATATAGGGGTTGTCTTGCAACAGCGGTACAGCGACTAAAGCGAAATATAAACGCGCCGGTCGTGGGGGTTCGTTCTAGTAACTACACAAAGTTCGGCACTGAATTCTGTCACTAAAGACCTTCTGCCTATCACACTATATGCTGCTGTGTATATTAATTGTAATTTAAATTGTTTCCAGATTTCCTGAAGCCCCGCAAGCGGCTCCCGAGCAGCGGCAAGAAGTCCCCCGCGCGCGAGTGCGGGCTGCTGCGCGCGCCCAAGGTGCCGCGCCTCGCGCCCTCCCTCAAGCGCACCAGCTAACCGCCAGGACGCGGCTCCGAGCAACCCTTAATTTATTCTTAGCCGAGCTGGCCCATCTCGGGAGACGTATAATAATGTTAAGTAATTTGTAAGACGTTTCGTATATTATATTATTATTATAGCAGTATATAATCCGGATACATCACAGTGCGAAACGGGCGCCAGCGACCGCCGTACTATTAATAATGTGACAATTAATTATAAGCTTATTATGATCTCTTTGACATGTAAATTAAGTTATATTAGTCGTAGAGTATAGGTTTAGTGTAAAGTCAGATTTTACAGCAAATTTGGTTTATTCATACAATTACGTAGCTAAATGATATTCTAAAAGGTCACAAGAACGCCACGAGCTCGCTTTTTTTGATATTGAAAATCAAATTTTCACTAACGAAAAGCGATTTCGATTCGCGTTTCGTTCAAAATTTTATTCAGTTCTGGTGATATGATGAAATGTGCCGAAATATGATGAAATATCCCGTTTACAGTTTAGTTGTAATAAAATACAAATACTCAAGCGGTCGTTTACGGAGAAACTTTGCAATTATTATTATTTTTATTTTTATTGAAACATTGAGTATTTGTGTTTTGAATTTGCCTAATTATTATTAGTGTAATTGTTTTGTTGTTTTTATTTTAATGGATTATATTCTATATGATTTATTTGATAGTGTTACAGTTGGTGGACATCTTGACTGTTGTTTTATAAAAAATATATCTTCATAACAATTCTTTATCACATAATTCATATTTTATAAAGTATATTAATTTTGAATTTAAATTTAAACAGAACTGCGTCAGTTTTGTATCGACATAGCAGAGTTGGGCTAGTTTTAATTTAATAATTGATCATTTATTTGTGCAGGAATCGCAATTATCAACTATTTTTTTTGTTAATTATATCTTTTTATTCATTTGCAATTAAAATTTGTCCGAATCTAGTACAAAGTAGTAGATTTTTTTCGCATTCAATAGTCAAGATGACTTCTGACTGTAAACTGAAATGTTTTAACAGCAATTAATAGATATCTGGTGTCGGTCGTTGACGATGGCGGCCCTTTGTTGAAGTACAAATTAATTTCATTTGGTTTAGGTGTAAGGGTCGCACACGAAAAGACAATCATTATTCATTTCATTAGACTCTTAAGGTCGATCTACACTGGAGCGCCGTCGCGGGTCCATCTCGGCGCGATCTCACTCGGTCTTTGAAGATATTCTTATATGTGAAACAATGGGAGCATTCATACCATTGCCCAGTCCTGGTCCAAACACGCATATAAGAATATTTTACCAGACTGAGATTGGACCGGCACTATAGTGTGGACGCGGCCTTAGAGTGATCGGTGATTGCGGATGATTGAATAATAACTACGAATTCAATGAAATAACTGTAGGTTAATTGTTTAAACTGGTCATTTAACAGTAGCTTCTCTAAAGTTGGGGAAATATTTATACTTGTAAATAATATTTATGGATATTTCCCCAGTTTGGGTAGATGCGTAATTGAGTAAAAAGTTTTTGTTTAAAAAAAATATTTGTTATTCGCAATCATCTATCTCTTAATAATAAAATCATTTAGTAGGTTTTTAACACTGTAAGTTCTGCCAAAGTTCGCGCGCAGTAGGTCTGACTTAGACTTATATGGAAATATAAATGAATTTATATCCAAATGTAAGAAAATTGTTTGTTTTTTTACGATTTTACTTTCTAATAATGTTGACGATACTCGATATACAATACATGAATTGTGTTATTTGTTTTGTGGTCTTTAAAACAGACGCTCATTCGGTGTTTAATTAGACAAATATCTTTCAGAAACTACAGTTTTTATTCTATTAAATGAAATTATTTTTTATTAATAGCATGCGTTTTTTTCCATTATTTATTACTAAAGTTACAATATAATTTTATAATTACGAATGTTTGTTCGAAAATCAAAGTTTAACACAAAATGAGTTTTATGTTTGTTTGTAAGATTACACGGTGTTTTTTTTTATATACGATGTGAACGATTTCGAATGATTTCATTGATTGTGAACTTTTTGTTTTCTTAAAATGGTCTTAATTTTATTTTTGAGTTAACGAAATATTTTAAATTATGGTGTTTTATATTATTTCAAATATTACAATTAGGTGAATATTAGATTATTTCAATAATACATGGAAGTTAGGTTTCTTGTAAATACAACTTATAATTTGATATAGAACTCACAGCGTTAGGTTCCGCCACGCATCACTCAATGTTCCTATTTGAGAGCGAAAACAGAAAATAGAGTGACTTGATACTTTTTTTTCTGTGCCTGATCGCTACATGCGGGATAAAGCGTATAAACAATAAACATGTAGTAATTACAATTACATATTTTAAATAATTTCATAATAAATGTTAATAGTCATTCAGAATCGTCCACTTCTAATATATTTATTAATATATAAATTCTATCCGGTCGGTCAATTCACGTGGAACGGCCATTATTTGTATTTGTTTGAAATAGAAAAGTTCTACGTTTGTATAATTTTTAATTTAATATATTCTTTTAACACCTGTGATGTATTAAATATGATCTCAGAACAATTTAACTGTACGCAATATTCATTTTATGTTATAATAGTGTTAGTTACTGTACGGGGGCCTGTCGCTACGTAACTAAACGCCCGCCCGGCTTTCGAATGAGAAATATTTTAATACATCCAATTATTCATTTTTTTTTATTATTATTATTATTTTGTTAATATATAGATGTTTCTTGGTTTGCCCTTTTTGAACCTTGATCCCTGAGGTCGGACGCTCGCACTGTACATACGCGCACCCGCTCTTATAATACATTGTATCGAAATTTGCTGTATTCATATATAAATATAACTAATAGTGTTGCCAGATAGTATTTATTTTATATATTAAACAAGTAGCTATATAATAAAATTAGCATGAAAGTAAAATATATTATTATTTAATTTATTTAAAAAAAATATGTTGTTTTATACCGTAATACATATGTGGAGATAATTGTATCTGGCAACATTATTAATATAAGTGCATATATTATTAAATAATATCATAGATCCGTTTTATTTAAGCGAACAGTCGATGTGAGACCAATTAATTGTAAATATGTATGTGGCAAGTGTCAACGATTGTTCCGGACGTCGTCGGGTTATCTGATTATATTATGTATTATGTGTAAAACTTAAATTAGTTTAAAAAAAAGCTTACTTCATACGGTATTTTGTTGTTTTCTTTCTTTACTAACCTCCGAGACCTTGAAATTAAATTAAAAAGAAGCTAAATTTGCAAATTGCTGAATTAATATATAAAAATATACACTCTATTTAAATATAATTTGAATTGTTGATAATTATAATTTAGATAAAAATATTAAGTTATCTCTTTGTATTGGAATAATACATAAAACATTTTAGTGTTAAATATTAGTTTGTTATTTCAGGTTACTATTGCTCACTCTTAGCAAAGCTTGTGAAATTACAAATATGACTTACATTTTTGAGAATATGTAATAATTAAATGGTTAAAGTTTAAAATTACATAAGGCATAAGCAAGTAGAAATAATTAAAAATATGAAGAAAAACTAAATAAAATATATTTTATTCCATGTACATAATAAATATCTCGTTATGTGCTAAGTTTTACTTTCTTAAAATAATATAAATCAATGGAATACAGACACACACACACACACGTTATTGTTAGGGGTAAGTAATTAAAACAAGTGTTTGGATGCTCGTATGAAAATGTTTATTGATATCACAATCAAGTCTACACAACTACCGATACCCACAGCGAGCACAGGAGACCAGACACGTCCCTATACTCTAACTAAACTTCGATACAAAAACTGGCTAATTACCATTTTAAAATGCAAAAAATCCTGTGGCGTGCTAACTCCTAAACAAGACGGAGCTACGTGTTAATTGGGAAATGAACCTGTACTCAATACAGAACAGTCTACCGTTGTTACAATCATCGAGGAAATAATAAATCGATCAACTTGAAAAACAGAGGTAAAGAATTCATTAAAAAAAACAATTTAAGTTGAAAAGGAAAAAAATACTAAAGATTTTAAATGATTAGAGATTGCGGCAAATGAGAAGTTATTGTCTTAAAACACTTCCGAAGTCCGAACCAACTGGCGATAAACACGAGATATTCATATAATAAGTATTACATCGGAGCCGCCGGCCCACATATACATATATAGTAGCTAATTATATATATACATTTACATCAGTAGAGTTACACTTAGGCACATCAATTGTTATAAAATTACGATTTAATTCGAAAACGTGATCCTGTCACCGATATTCAACTATTCTACCACGATCTAACACTTAGGTGAGGTTTACAAAGTTTAAAAGTACAATAAAGTCCTTATATCACTGGAACGATGCAATTTAAGTTATCTAATGTTCGTGTTGATGGAACGACTGGAACTGGCGACTTCTTTCTCTTATATCATACTAAGTATATAAGAAAAGAGCTCAAAGCATCCGAGGTCGGGGATAGTTTGATAAATTTGTACTTTAGTTCCCCGCGGCCTCGACCGGCGCCGGTGGCCGGTGCTAGTCCGTAGCGTACGAATAACTATATATATTTGTGTTTCGAGATATATTTAAAATTACCATCTAACTTGGTCGTAGACCTACATTACTGAAACTATACTAGCATAGATAGGTGTAGGTGAGTATAGAGCGGCTCCCCGCTCGTAGACACTGATACACAGAACGAAAAAATCTCACTGGACGCTATTAGGACACTCTTAACGTATTATGTTATATAGAAAGACAGCAAATATCGAATTACTTGGACACTCAAATCACATTTCATAGAAATAAATAAACCTTCAGACACTATCTAAATATGTAAGTAAGTGGCGACAGTGCGCCTCGACTAGACCCACGAGTCGCGAGTCGCGAGTAGGAGCAGGCAACAACGAGATTACATTATTAAATGACATTAACGCTAAAAACAACTGTAATTTGAACCTCTAAATATTTAAACGTTTAATTAGTAACACGTTTTATTTTAAAAAAGCTTAATTTACGAACATTAATGACGAATACAAACAAACAGTTATACGATCGCGTGTTAGTTCTATACTAGTTACGACACATAGTAAAGTAAGTTCGAAACGTTGTGTTATTCAATAATTGTTAAATTTCGTTAATACGCTGACGGGACACTGAGTGACGTGACGTGACAATGCCCTCGTCGGCGACGTCGACCGCTCGTCTGCAGGACGCGCGACGTGTTGGAAATCCCGTTGTCGCTTCACACTCATCGAACGGATAAGAAAACGACGATATAAACTTTAACCTACGCGTAAAACACTACACCCATAGTTTTATAAATCTTTGATAATCAACTAAGGTAAAAGCCCTCTACTCTAGAACATCCCTGATATCTGTTGGGTGGTGATGGGAGCGGTCGCTCACGCCGTACACGTCACACGCATGTCTCATATTTACACTACAAAATCGATTTTTAGATATTAAATACATATGAAAACGTGCAATTACAATAGCTTTAGAACCATAAATTGAATAGTTTGAAGTCTTAATGTAAAGATTATGTAAAAAGCAATTAAAAATTTTCATAATGATGAGACAAAATGAAGTTGTAGTCGTAACCCACCACTCCCGCCACAGCTTATCGTAATTCCACTACAGCCCTAAACCCTCTATAAGCTCTATATGAATATAAAATACTTACGACTATAGAATTTTTAAAAGTCGGTTGGTGTCGAAATATGAGTCGTTAAAATGAATAATGTTAAATAGTAAATAGAGCAGTCCAGCTGTCTGTCTGTCTGTCGCACGAGAGGTACGAAACTTGGACGGCAAAATATTTTGGTGAGAACAGACTTGCGATGCGCATGCGGTCGACCTTATTACACTACAATATCTATATATCAGGTATAGGCTATAGTAACATTCGGTGGAAAGCTTTGGAATAACTATTAATAATCGTGTGGCAACATTGTAAACTCGGATTTAGAAAAACTTTATATATAATTATTATGTGTGTATGTATATCTTACATTACGTTACGGAGCGTAGCTTACTTACCGAAAGTAATCACGCACAGTGCTCCGACGAACTGGACCGCGATATTCTAAAACGTTAATCTACAGACAAAATCACATTTATATTAAGACAGTGTAAAAATAATGTTTATAAACATTGGCCTATGAGATAATCATTAGAATTCATTGTACTTCATCTAGTTGAAAGCTTAACTTTATTATCACACATACCTATAAGGTAGATACATAGAACGTCGAATATATAAAAGTTATTCTACATAAGAGCTAGTGGTAGTATTGAACCCACTACCCGCTACCGGCTACGGTATCCGCTACCCGCTACCCACTACCCACTACCGAGTATCAAACGCTACGAGCTTCAGATCAGACTTGTGACATCGCGACGACGTGCGTCCCTGTAAAACGTTGCCTCTCAAAACTTGCAGGCGTTCTATAGTTAAGATTTTGATATCGTTTGTTTGCCAATTTCAGTAGAGATATTATAACCTCACAGCATATAGCTAGCTATACTATCATATACATATATTAGTTTACTTGAAAGTGCGTATTCAACTGTAGAAAACATCGCTTGAGCGTACTACTGTGCGACACCTAGAACAATGTACACTAAAAGCTGCGTCTAAGCGCGTAGAGTAGGTTCGTTCAGTCGATATAAAGTTACACAGACAAAGAGTTGAACGGTCGACAATTAGAACGATTGACGTTATATACGAATACGACGAAAGTCACCTTTGAAACATTTAAATACTAATGATTAGCTAAATTTAAATCTCTCGCTATTAACGCTTTGTTTCTAAACATTTATAATGCATATTTATATTCAATATTATAATAAAATATATTCAAATACAGCCATAATTATTGAAAACTTGCTTTTTGTTCAGTGCATATAGAGTCGAAATATCTTAGATTTTAAATATTTGAAGAGACACCATTCTAGTCTATGGAAGAAACATTTTAGTGCTAGAACTGAAAAACCGACCTAAGAAATCGACGTAGAACAAACATTAAAAATTTCGTTTATTTAATCTATACATCTTACATTTAACTAAAAATAAAAGGTACAGACAGAAATCCTTCACGACTCGCACAGATTACATATATTATTTCGAATGATTAACATATATATCAATAATAATATAACTATTATTAAAAAAAGGAAATTATCTGCGGCTAGAATGATATCTACTACAATAGAATATTCTAGAACTATATAATGATATTATAAACAAAACATTTAGCTATTCGTCTAATACGGGGCGAACGGAAGATCTACTGAGGCAAATAATAAAGTACAGCAGGGTTGACGAGTCGTGGCCGCCACGTTAGGCTTTATGAACTTTTGCACATCGTTCACTCGATAACAAAATAATAAAAAGTAAGAAAAATCTTAAAACCAAAGCTGCGCAGCCGTCTACAGCTAACTTCAGGGCGGCCACGACTCGTCGACCGTACTGTATTATAAGTAAATGATTATTGTCTGACACTGGGTTATTGTCGAGACAGCAGCTCAGGCGACTCACGCCTCTATAACAATGAGTTTAGGTACAAATACGGCGCGCAATCTACCACTGTGGCCAACTTGTGCTTTACGGGGGTTTAGATATTACAGAATATAATAACTGATGATTCTACCACGACGACCGGAGACCACAGTAACGCTAATGTTTGCGCATAGGCAGATATAGTTTACTGCGAGTAATTCATTAGCTAATAAAATACATGAAAAAAGCGTAAATCCTCGTCCTATGACACTATAGACAGGCCCACGCAGCCAAACTAAAAAATAAAAAAAATAAATCAAGGACAAAAAAAAGGAAAAAAATAAAAGTAAAATAAAAAGGGGTATCTGGATGTTTATTTACAATTCTCTCCATAATAACTATATGATTAATTATTAATAAAGAAAAAAAATCTTAAGCAACATTCATCGCTATCCCCTGATCACCAAAAAAAAGATGTTTATATTACGTTAATGGTTGCTAAAGCTAACATTAAGACATAAAATACCCATACATAATAATAATAATAAAAATGTAAGCAATTAGCTTTGTAGAAAGCCATACACCGCAATACAACATCACAGTGGAAAAAAAACAAACTATTCGGGCCATACAAGATCAAAAACTTATGAACACTAAACCAAAGCTACTAACAAATATCTTGTATTTGTACATTGTGTTATATAATTAATTAATTATTGTCGTTAATCAATAAACCTATAGGTCGACCTGTTGTATGCGAATGTGATTTTATTTAGAAAATTTATTGCAACAACCCAAATTTACATTCGAATAGACACACCTACGGACAGTTTGACAGTTTTTATATATAACCTACAGTGTAAAGTCTATGTAACGTCACTCGATGTAACTACAAAAAGAAACACTTGTCAGCATCACGTGTACCAAAAATACTAACAAAATGTCTTTTGTTTTTCAATTTTAATACCTATTATTTTATTTCATTTAAATATTAATGTTTAGTGTTTATAAAATTTATACTATATTGGTAATAATGTTAATATTTTTTCAGTTCATTCGACAACCACTGCTGTGTCATTATATCGAGTTTACACTGTATTTTACTATATATATATATAT
>DWMY01001957.1:0-12973 GCA_018249775.1 Heliconius hecalesia formosus
GGAGGAGCACCGTGAGGTTTTAGGGGGTATTCGGACGGCCTACCATCGGCCGGTCCGTGGGCCCCACATAACCCGCTCGAGTCCCCACTCGGGCTGGTATCCGTAAAGGGATTTCCTCACGAAAAAAAAAAAAAAAAAGGTTAGGTACCCCCGCGAGTCGTCGCCCGCTTCAACTATGCGAAAATTTATTTGAGTATATTTAAATTTTAAAGTTTCTATAGCGGAAATCCCGATCCTGGCATAAAAAGTCGCTATTACAACAACCCCCTTTCTTTCACTGTTTGTCTCATAAAAATCGGTTAGGCAGTTTCGGAGACGGAAACATACAGACACAAAATCATATTAAAATTGTTGTTTTACTTTTTGGTATCGTGTAATAATTAACATGCCTATAGTTATTTGTAGGCCCTTAGAAAAACAAGGTTATTTTGAAATCACAGAAATACAGACACTTCAACATTGTTATATACAGGTACCCAGTATAGATGATATATTGATATAGATAAATCGTATCGAAAATTTAATTCGTCTTTGGGGTCTTATTTGATCTTGATCGCTAAAATTGCCGTACATTTACCTAGGTAGGTAGAAAGCATTCTAAACGCAGAGGGTAGTAGCCCCCTGTTTCTTACAGTGCAAGTTTTATAAAATTCCAAGCATCGTTCAGCTGAAGAATAGTCCGGACAAACAGAAAGACAAACAGACAAATAAAAAAAAATGTTTGTGTAAGTATCGTGAATAAGTATAAGCTCCTAAAAACATAATTATTTAAAAATCACACACAGACTCTTCAATTTTATTTATATGTATGTATAGATATAAAAACAAGTAGGATTTTTTCCTTGGCGTGAAAATGGAATGAGCAATGTTCCGTACACTTCGACAGGGATTTACTTACGCGTCTTGAATTCGTAAGCTTTAATTTAAGCTTCTCGATGTAAGGTACTGTCTGAGAATATACAATTACTATAATTCTACAATGTATATTATCAAATTAGTCAAAAATATTTGCAAAAGATTCAAAAAACATTAGCAGCATCATTTAATTAGTGTAAATAAAAACTTATAATTGTTTATTACAAAAGTAGTTTATTTTTTTGTTACTTTTCAAAAGTTAGTATGTAGTCTTAAATATTTTTTTAAAATTATAGAGCTTATTAAAATTTTATTTATCTTTAAATAGTAATTCTCCCTAATTTTTTAGAAATACATTTCATATGGGTCATGAAGACATTTGCCTCGACACCAGAGCTAAGAAACTAAAATATTAAATAATAGATCGTGGGAAAGTATTTTCGTATTTTGAACGTATTATTAGTAATCAAATCTCTTTGGCTGTACTGAATGTTAATACCAAAGTTGAAGTTTTAATACCATTTGATTGTGACATTCTGAAGATGCAATTAATAAAAAAAAACTAGTTCCCGACATTTTTCAATTGTTTTTCAAGCAAAAAAAATGAACGTCACATACGAAGAAAATCGGTACATTTTAAAGTTTTATTATAAAAAAGGTAAAAATGCGACGAACGCCGCTCATAAAATTTGTGCGGCTTACGGACCCAATGCGGTATCAATGAGAGTAGCACAAACGTGGTTCAAGCATTTCAAGTCTGGAAGTTTTAGTGTGAAATATCAGGTTCACTCTGGACACAGATAAAATCAGTGCCATCTTTGAGAAAGTGGAGCAAGATCGACATACTAGTAGCTACAACATTGCTAAAGAACTGGGTATTGATCATGAAATAGTACCATATAATCTCACTGAGAGAAATCTAATGCAACGTGTTTCCATTTCCATTTCTTTGTTGAAACGTAACATTTCCGAACCATTTCTTAAACAGTTGATTACGGGTGATGAAAAATGGCTTACTTACGATAAGAATGTGCAAAAAAGGTCATGGTTGAAGCATGGACAAGCCCCACAGACCGTGGCAAAGCCCGGCCAGACTCGGAACAAAGTGATGCTATGTCTATGGTGGGATTGGAATAAATAGTCCACTATGAGCTTTTGCCACCGGGTAAAACTATCGATTCTGACCTCTACTGTCAGGTTAAAAAAAAGCTATTGAGAAAAATCTTCCGAAGGTGGTGAATAGGAAGAGCGTGGTTTGCCACCATGACAACGCCAGACCGCATTTATCTAGTCCACGCAGCAAAAATTGAGAGAGCTTGGCTAGGATGTGTTGATGCATCTTTCGCATAATCCTGACCTTGCTCCATCAGATTTCTACCTGTTTCGGCCATTTAAGAACTCTTTAGGAAGCATAAAGCTAACCTCAAAAGAATACTGTGAACACTACCTGTACTGTGTACCTGTACGTGTACACTACGGCACATACATATTATAAATAAATAAAAAAATATATCTTAAAAAAACCTATGTTTGAAACACGAAAATACTTTTGCCCCGACCTTATATTTAATTTCCTCTTCCTTCAACCTGTCGCAGTTATAGTCACACGGTTGTGCCCCTGCGCCACGACTGGCCTCAAATCTTTAGTAAATCTTTGATAAAGCTGTGAACTTTTGGCCATGTATTTTTGTATATGTATCTACGAGTATATAGCTCTTATTTGTTTATTTAAAATTCCATTTATACCCTTTCCCGGAGCTTTTTTATATTCATAATGTTTTCACACAAGAATGCTTGGCAACCCTGACTACTTTAATGTATATTATAAATCAAATTAAAATGAAATCAGTTTCACGCTACAGCGTGCTTCTGTCTACACTGAGGTGTGCAGGCTGTATCTCCAGAGGAAACCTAGAGTTAAAACACTCCATTCCCCACTTTACGCCGAATTCTGGAGGCATTGCGTATTGAGTGGCGGAACTCAACGCCACGCTCTGCTTCCACACCAAGCGAAATAGAAATATAAATTTAAATAAATATTTCATAAAAATAATGTTAATATTTCGTACACCGAAGAGCTCTCAGAAGCTGTTGAATCTGCTAGAATACCAATTTCCTTACCCTGAACCCTAACCAAAGTCACATAAACTTAACCCTTTTGGAATAAGTTTACTTCTACCCCCGGAGGCTGTTATATACTAGCTATGTATGTAATAATCCTTAGCCCTATAATTCCCTATTTTCCTATGCGCTTTGCTTCCACACCAAGCGAAATAGAAATATAAATTTAAATAAATATTTCATTTCTCGAGTGGGGATCGAACCCACAACTAGTCGCGTTTACAGTCACACTTTGTGCCCTTGCTTCGACTACGACTCGCTTCTTTACGGTGCCGATTTGATAGCCGATATATAATATATTATAGAAAGTTTGTTTCGCGTAATTGTCGTATAAAAATCTTTTCATGATTATACTTATAATATTATGTTATAGGAGAATAAGCGTTTCTAAAAGTTACTTAGTTTGATACATTGAGTACTCTCCCAAGAAGCTCGCAAAGTTACTTATTAACAAATAATCAAAATATAAATAATCATATATAACAGGTTATTTATCATATTTTTTTTCTATATTCAAAATTTGTCGACAAATATTTTTTGTCTTTCAAGCCTTGTTCATTAATATTAATAATTTGGATTTTTACATCGTCGAATCTTCGAACTCGAGAGAAGACTAAATTTGAGCTGGTCCTGGAATATAGGATTAGAAAAAATAGACCGATTTTGTCGAAAGTTTGTCATTGACTTTTATTTATTGTCATAGGTAATGCTATCATCATCCTCAGATGATAAACTGAACCCGGCACGGCTGAAATTGGCTGGAGACGAGTCCGAGGAATAAAAACTCTGTTTCCCACATGGCTACCACAAATAATTTTAGCATTAATGACACGTGAAGCTTACGCTCTAATAATAAGACGGGCAACGTTGCACAACCCAACAGTAGAGTTTAAATTTCTTAAAAACATTACTAATAAATAAAACATTTAATTTTTAAATGTGTTGTGGTAGTCCTGCAGGCATTATTGTTGAAAATTATAGTTTTATAGCCGATTATCATGTCATGTCCTGTGAGTATATCTTTATAAAGTATTTACGTATTAATGAATGTTTCTGAAATTGCTTATTATTATAATAATAAAATTGTATTTGTTTTAAAAGTACCTTTAGTAAATACAAAAACACAATTTTTATCATAATTTTCCTTATCCCTTGTCTGTCATTAATAATATTTACACAATAATTTCTTCAATTAAATATTTTGCTATTACTAGAGTTGGATCATATAATTGTAGGTTAAATAATCTAAGTAGTTGTAAGTTATTTAATAAGTTTCATTATATTTGTAATATTCCAAGTGTTTATTCTAATTTAACTACATCGATTTGCGAATAGAAAATATTTTCAAAAGTTTTAAATGTTCCTTTAAATTGCAAAACCAAACTTCTACAAGGTCACCTAGAGATTTGGCAGCCTTTGTTAGACAAATACGCAATCCGTCTAAAATGTCTATTGACTGTGAAAATTAAAATATTAAAGAATTAATAATATCTGGCACTGGTATTTTAAATTTATGTTTAAATTGTATATAATATTATAATGACTCAAGATAAATACCGAAAAATATCAAAGTAATTAATTTACAATCAATTATTACTAATTTCAATTTATTAAATGACTCTTGTTGTAATTCAGAAAAACTTTTAAAATCAAAATCTTACTTACGTTCATACTTATATTTTAACCCATATTAATCTTCTTCTAAGATCTCTTTCTAAGATTCTATTTCATCTCAACAAAATCATCTCAACGATATTAACTCATTACATTAGAATTGGTTGGTTTAATTAAAAAACCACATATAGTTTGGTATGGACAATATTATTCATATACTACGATTATATTATATATCATAATTCTAATACTTAGCTATAAGTTAATTGTACAAACTGGCAAATGTCGAAATATTTTTAATAAATGTTGAATCCGCCAGAATATCAATTTTCTTACCCTGAACCCTAACCACAGTCACATAAACTTAACCCTTCTGGAATAAGTTTACTTCTACCCGCGGAAACTGTTATATACTAGCTATGTATGTAATAATCCTTAGCCCTATAATTCCCTATTTTCCTATATTAGCACTTTTGCAATTCTCTTAGACTTGTACTCGTAAATTTGAATTCAGTCCGTTTCCATCACCCGCGCGTGTTACTTGCCAATAAAACTTTAATTAATAAAAGAGTATTTTATTCACGCTAATTAATAAATATTTTATTTCTTATAAATCTTTTAAAAGACAAGAAAATCTTCATAACAGTACCTACATATTTCACCGTGACATCTCATTCGTCTAAATGGCCCTTTCATTTGGACCGCTATGAAATATTGTTCTTTACTTTAATATTCTATTGAAAGTATTTAAAACTATTAAAAACAATATTTTAATAAATTAAAATATACCGAGTTTATTTGTCGTAAGTGAGTATAGAACATAATTATCAAAGTATGTATGATAATGCTATAGAGTATTAGAGAATCTAATATCAAAAATATAAAGAAAATTTTCTACTTATCCAACGAACATTTATTATGAATATTAATATAATATTTTAACATGGACTGCTGCCAGTCGTGGCACAGCGGCACGAAGTGTGACTGTAAAATCGACTGGTTGTGGGTTCGATCTCCACTCGAGGAGATGAAATATTCACTTAAATTTATATTTTCATTTCTTCGCTTTGACGTTGAGGCAAAGCGCGTCGTTGAGTTCTGCCACTTAACACGCACTGCTTTCAGAATTCGGCCGAAAATGGGGAACGGAGTGTCTTACACTAGCTTCCCTCTGCCTACCCTGCTGTGTGCGGGATACAGCGTGAAGCTGATGATGATGACTTTAACATGGTACCTGTAAATTTTGCTTCTTTACAGTAATAATTAGAACTTTTAACGGTTTTTTTTTATTGAAAATAAAAAAGTTGAAAATTTGCTGGGTCATTATTTGCATTATAGCAATTGCATGCATTATATTACCATTTTTAAAGTCTTCAACGTCTTAAAGTCAAATATATAATTGAATTTATTTATTGTCATGAAGTGTTCGGATAACCCGAATAGTATGTAAATCCTAGAAATTCAATTTCGTTAGAAATTGTCGGTATAATATTATAATAGGAGAACTAGATGCTGGCAAAGCGGAAATAAGATGATTTCCAAATGTAATGCAACTTCTTTAAGGATGTTTATGCCCTGTTCCTATTTTATACGTTTAGATAAGTACAATATAATTATTTTTTTCTGTAGATATGGTATTCGACGATGATTATTAAAATTAACAGATCAATAACTGGAATTGAATACATATGGAATTGAATACATAAAGAATGTCGTCAATACACTAAAACCTCTAAAGTTAACTCATAAAACTAAAAAATAAGGCCTCGGCCAAAAAATGCTTAAGATTGTATAGATTAATCGTTGTATACCAATTTTGTTTTCTTAATTTTTTTTTATCTTTTGCTCTTACATTTTAAAGCTTGATAATGATGATTTGGTAACAAAACGTTACATTTGTAAATATATGTTTGCTGATTTATTGAGATGTTCTCTTTAAATATTTTTTTTTTATAAATATGGGCATATTCGAAAACATGTATTTAAAATACATTTAAGTAAATCTAGTATAACCGAACGGTATCCAAAAATTTTACTGTAAAATTATTGTAAAATAGTTTTCTTATAATAAAATTTATTAACAAGTATACATATATTTTGATTAAATATTATAAATGCACGCTCCGCTTGACAATATCTTTATTCCTTAATATGTTAAGCAAGCCACGACTTGCATTTAATAAATATGTACGTCTAGACATGAACTCCTAAAATTATATTACAGATAAAGATTTTTTTATTGCGTATTTTACGAAATTAAACTTTTTTTTTTATTATTTGTTGTTGTTCATAAAATGTAAATGATTTATCGTAAACAATTCTTTGTTGTTATTTAGTAAGTGGTATTGCTTTATTTGGACGTATCGCTATCGATAAGATTTCACAGAGTATTCGATCAATAAGTAAGGAGTGCATTACGAAATTTAAACTTTATTATAAATATTAATAATTAATGTGGTTATCAAAATAAATAACAACAAAATTAACAATTAAATCTCGGTCCTTGTTACCTGCAACCCGTAATCCGTCATCCATTTTGATGATGAATATAATATAGTACTTACGACACTACATGTTATTCTTGATTTTAAAAAGTTGAATGAAATAAAAAAAAAAACATTCCGAGTCGAACTCGCATTCCGTATTATTTCAGAATTGTAGGTCAACGGAAAGTATAAGTTATAAAAATTTAAAAACTTATGTTTGCAGATACAAGCATTTTGTGTGAAGTAAATTACAAATATAAATTTGTAATGGATATTTTTCTGTAATATATTTAAATACAAAATAACTTAGCAGGGTTGATATAAGAATCTGCCCTTGCGCCTTTTTCTAATCGCACTTTGGGGATTGATATGGTGTCGAATAAAACCAATTCACCTATATTTTTAGGCCTTTATCTCAAGAGATTTTGGAAATTAAAAAAAAATGTTTATTAGATTTTATTGTTATTTTCACAGTATAACGCAAAAGTTATTAATAAATATTTTATTCCTAATTTTTAGGTGGAAAATAATGTGATTATGATTAAACAAAAAGTTAATTTTTTAACGGAGGAAAAATAATATTTTTTTAGCTTTTTTGAAAGGTGTCACACTTACTAGGAATAAAATAACATTAGTATTGATGTAGATTAAGATATACGTATACTTCACTATATAAGCCATATCCATATCGTACTTTAATAAAATAATAGATTGGTTAAGATCGGTTGTTCTTGACATAAATGGTGCTTTAATCATATTGTACCTCAACCAGCTTAATAATATTTAAGATATCTTAAATCCAAAATTCCGAATGATTCGATAAATAAACATATCGAGATTATTTCCACTATTTTTATATTGTTCTTTCTAAACTTAAACTTTCAACTTTAAGTGAACGAGCGTTTTTTTATATTATATATACAAAAATATATATTATAGTAAAAGTATGTAAAATACAGTAAAAGATTAAATAAATATAAGTCAAGCAAAATATTTTTAATACTCATCAAAATACATATTATATTTTTGAATTTATATACAGATACAGCGTGCAGCAGAAAAAAAAATATTTCAAACTTTATTTTACAATATTTATTTGTTTATTATTTTACTTAATAATCGCTCTAACATGATTTTTATTGGTATAATAAAATTCAATATAGCCAATTAAAACAAGTGCTCAAAAAAATGATATTGTATAATATGATTGATATTATACTAATAATAAAATGCCAAATTTAATAGCTGCTTATTAAAAATTGCTTATTAAAAATATCAATGACATGTACAAGAACACAGATTATTTACGGCCGGTCTAAATAACTTTTCTACAATTAAGGAGCCGAAGAGGGAATTGTGCGCGTTACTTGAGCGCTTCACAAAATTATATGGGGAGAAACCTTGTACCCTTAGTGTACCCCTACCATATATGTACCCTTTATATAGGCGACTGCGTTAAGTATATGTAGAACAGTGTGTATTTCAATAATCTGAGCATTTGAGAGTGCAATAAAGAAATGGGTGAATCTCAAAATTGTAAAAAAAACCTTACCTCGAAATAACCAAGCGCGATTGGTTTTTGTCATTTTGAAGGAAATCCTTTAAAGATTACGGAAAAATATAATCTGACAATTTTCATGATGTAGTAGATGTAGATGTAAAAACCATAAATAAAGTGTAGTAGAACGAATGTTAGGTTTAACATTAGGGATATAATTTTTTCTTTTCTGTCTGTATACAATAGTAACAGATCGTTAAGTAATTGAGATCAGCTGTTAGTGCATCGTTCCTTATAAAGGATATTTAAGGACATAGTATATAATTTTTTATTGCTAATGTGTATTTGTATGTATTTAATAATACAAAAATCTAAATTAATCTATATAGACTAATCTATATTAATCTATATTTTTCTAATAACTCGATAAATATACATCCAATTAAATAAATAAAATAATATAGCTTAAATAAACAAGCATGACTCGCATGACAAAGCATGTGGGAGGAGGGCTATCTGTAACGATTATTAATTGTTTGGCATAGCAATACTATATTGGTCGCCAACACTGCCATAATAGTGAGCTGTCTCAGTTAAAGTACAATAAGTCTTGTAAGAGTTATCTATCTCCAAGAGCCAAGTTAAATAACAACAACAGTATTGGTATATCTTATTAGCAATATATGAAAATCGTTGTGATGTTTTTTTGGTCGAATAATATTTATGAAAGTTTTATTTATGGTAATGGTTGTTTTATAATAAAAATATTGTTACACTCAGCTTCACGCTGTATCCTGCACTCTGCAGGTTAGGCTGAGGGAACCTAGTGTTAAGACACTCCGTTCCTCACTTTCCGCCGAATTCTGGAGGCATTGCGTGCTGAGTGGCGGAACATTGTTTGCATTTGACTCTTTTGATCTTTGCAACAAATAAGATTAGTCTTTTGTTTATTCAACTTTATCTTTGCTCTTTATTCTAATTTAAAAGCAGCTTTATATATCTTATTTTGCTTTGAATTCCTTCTCGACAAAAACGAGTGCAATTTGTCGTTGTAACGCTTGTAGCGTTTTCATTTTCTTTTGGGCCTTTTGCGAGGAATTAACATAATATAAAATAATTGCAGATTTTCCAACCCATTGATATAAGCAGGAGATTTTAAAACAAATCTAGCAAAATAAGTAAAAATTTATAAATATCAAAAAATAATATATAAGACACAATTTAATATGTATATATGTATGTATCATTTCTGTGAAGAATAGACAGGCATATTTGAAATATTTTCAACTTTTAATTGACTTCTTTAAATAAAGGAGGTTCTCAATTCGACAATTTTTTTTGTTTCTCTACAAGATTTAATCGTTATTGCTAATGAGTTATATAAAATTGATCAAAAATCACATATTTTTATCAAAGTAGCTATGAGCGTTGATAAGTAATATGTTATATCCAAAAAATATAATACAGTACAATACATATCTGTATGTTTTTTTATGTTAACTCTTTAACAATATAAAATTACTTATAGTTTACAAGAAAACGTGACCAAAAGGAACACGAGCCAAGAATAATCGGGTTTGTAGAGCGCATTTCTAACGAGGATTTTGTAATGTAAAAAAGATTAGTGCCTGGCTGCCACCGGCTGCATCCAAGTGCAGCGAATCGTGAATGCACCTCACGTGATCCTTTTGTCATGCTCCGGAGCCTCTATCCAATCCTTCATGTTTGAAATATTGATATTATTATTTCAGTAAGAAAAACAAAATATTTAATCTATCAATAACTAAATTAAAGTTTATTTATCTTAATAATATTTAGCTGTCATGTTTAAAATGAAATTTAAAAAATACATTGCTTTTTATTGCTTTAGTATCTTAAGGTATCTTAATATTAACTTAAGATTTCTTAAATAAATTCATAGATATTTCATACACATATGCGCACGTACTCGTACATACAAACATACATAAATATTTATACCTTCAAAAAGAGAAAAAAAAATATAACATTTTTTACATTATTTTTCCAGTAAAATTCGTACCCACAACTATCGACTATAACCAGAAATATCGTAAGTAAGCCGCGATGGCGTATTATATGGCCACGTTTATTTAATTTGTTTTAAACTCGGGGCCAAAGTTGAGCTTCATCTAAAGTAGACATTGAGTGATAAAGCTAATTTAGTATAACAACAGACTTTGATGTCGTAAATTCTATCGGGTAAGTTTGTGAGTTCTAATTGTCAAGTGATTTCAGTTTGTGGAAATACAAAGCTATAAGTTTTGCTTTGCTAAATAAATGAAATCAAAAATTATCTATAGATCAAATATAAATTAAATGACTCGTTATTATTTATTATTTTTTTAACGCAACGCTTTATCCCACATAACAGGATCATATACCACATAGACTAAGATAACTTCGTGTCAAGTCATTCCGTTCTCTTATTTCCGCCAAAATTCGAGACATTGCTTGAAGAGTTCAAAACCAAGCGTTGAGTAAATGAAAATATAATTTCTTTCTCGAATGGAGGTCGAACACACAAGAATTTACAGTGAGACGCCGTTGCAGTACCCCGTGATGGCCTGTCTTTTTTATTTGCTAAATGGAATCGCCAGCTTAACATTTTTTTTATATCTATACTGGAGGCTACTCCGCCCCCTGTTTGCTTAGCTCACCAATGACCAAAAAATTACATCATTTCATGAACCTATTATTGGTTAGAGTATAAAATTTGATAATCTATTGTTAGACGTCGATAATCATATAGACGATGTGTGTTTTTAACGTGTTTGTTTTAAAAACGTTACCCGCTTCCGATTTCTAACACTATGCTAATATTATAAAGAGGAATATTTTTTATTGTTGAACGCCCTATTCATATATAATGATAATTAGATATTGACAAATTATTTTTATGTTAGATGCCTCATTTATCGAAGAATGCAAAATATTAAAAAAACAGGAGAACTGGAAAGAAATTACTAAAAAATAAAGAATATTTTCGTAATTATTTTAAGCAATACTGTATTATAGGCTTTTACAGCGCATCCATAAAATGGTCATTTTAGAGGCTATCCAACTTTTAAAATACGGAAAAGTGAGCGGATAAGGTAAGACCTGTGAATGTCTGCGGCCGGCAAGCGATAATAGCTATTATCTATACTAATATTATAAAGCGTGTTCATTTTACATTTAAATTATTGTTAGCAAACTCGTGTAAAAGAGGGTAGATATGGGTGAAACAGACTGTAAAAGCAACGGAATTGTGTTAATCAGTTGCTTTTAAGCAACTGCTCTTATTGTAAGGAAACTCGTGTGAAGCATGGTATTGGGTGATACATATTATTTATTGCAATTACGTAGGATCTCTCTCCGAATAATTAAGAAACATATATATTGTAGAGTATTAGAAATCATAAGCGGTTAACGTTTAAAAAAAACAAGATAAAAAAACAAATCGTCAGGAAATGTTATTAATTCTGCCTTTAACAAACTGCCATTATTTTATTATTTTATTTGAGATAAATCATAAGATTTATTTGATATAATCATATAAAACTTATTATGTTGAAATATGTAAAATAATTAATACTAAGAAATTGTAAGAGTTTAACAACTTATTTTGCTAATATTTGTAAACGATTTAATAAACGTAAACAAAGGTAATTTTATTTCACAGTAAATAACTACGTTGTTACAGCTATCTCTTATCTAAAACTAAATTTATAACACGGAACATCTAATTAAAGGGAAATTTACTCCACAAAACAACACGAAGACATGACTTGAAATTAGTATTCCGAAAAGTGTATAAAGTACATTAGTGATACGATAGTGGAATATTTATCGGCATATTAAGATAAGTTACGGAAACTAAAATTTAACCTTGGATATAAATACGAAAATAGTAATATGCTTCAAGATGCGGATAAGCTCAGTTGTTTTAAAATAATAAACAGTTTTTAGTCCTAAGGATTTATTAAATTGTTTTTTTTTGCGTACTTCAGCTTTTTATAGGTAGGTAAATACTTCCCGCTTTTCAATATATGTTTAAGACAGAACATCCTTAACCCGATTATATAGCATGATGGGTGACGCTGCTCGATATCGTGTTTTGTCTAACCAAATAAGGTATGGGGTTGTTCTGAATGTAATTTTTGTAATTTCTTTTTGTGAAAATAAAAGAAGATTTTCTTATAATGAATAAATATTTTGTTAAAATAATTATTTCCTATATATATGTATATATATATATATATATATATATAAAAAAGGACATGTACTGACTGACTGAGGTAAGACGCACGCACAGCCGTAACCGCTGTGCGTAGAAACGTGAAATTTGGACAGATGTTTATTTTCATAATCCGGACATCCACTAAGAAGGGATTTTGAA
>DWMY01001958.1:0-12973 GCA_018249775.1 Heliconius hecalesia formosus
GGTGACAACGTTTCTCTCATCGACATCGACATAAGCAATTCTTGTGTCAATTTTTGTCGTCCAAATGCCACGGCTCCACTGGTAACCATAATACATTCTCGTCCTTCGTGATGACATTCTGCTACCTTTTCAAGTTAAAAACAAAATATATTTACAAAAAATATAATATGGCCATCGAAGCCTCATAATTAATATTTCATTTATGAGGTCTCAATGGCCTCAATCAATACAAGCAAACACTTTACTTTCGAACTTAATACAAACCTTCAAAATTACAGTAATAAAATAATTCTAAAGCTATATACCCGTTTATTTTACCATGAGAAAAAAGACCAATACTTTATAAGTCGCCTTTGGTAACTAAAATAAAATTTAAAAAATACTGCGATATTATAATAAAATTTCATGTCAAATAGTATTTTTAAAAAATATGTAAAAAATGAAGGTTCTCATATTTTTAAGCTCATATGTATTTTTATATTTTTGTTTTACGACTGACAAGAGCTCTACATATTATATAGTGGATTATATATTCGCGCGTATATTATATGTATAAATGTACTGGCACTGGATAAATATCAAGGATTAATACCCGTACGTACTCTCCAATATAGGCTTGTAGTGAAAGGTATTAAATATTGAAGAGTACGGTTTAATACCCGTACTCTTAAATACGAGGCCAGTCGTGGCGCAGGGGCACAAAGTGTGACTGTAAAACCGACTGGTTTTGGGTCCGATCCCCACTCAAGGAGATGAAATATTTACTTAAATTTATAATTTCATTTCTTCGCTCTGGTGTCGAGGCTAAGCGCGGCGTAGAGTTCTGCCACTCCATACGCAATGCCTCCAGAATTCGGCAGAAAGTGGGGAATGGAGTGTCTCAACACTAGGTTCCCTTTGCCCACTCTGCTGTGTGCGGGATACAGCGTGAAGCTGATTTATTTGATTTTATTTATTCTTCAAAATTTCATATTTTCACTACATTGTTTCCACTATAACTCAGTAGCATCACATAAATCGCATCAATAATATTACGTCATAAAAGCTAATTCGAAGTAATAACAGTATACAGTCGTCTGTTTCGTTAATGTTGCTCGCGAGCTATTCCAATTGTCATTGTAATTCGATAGCTAGATTTGCCTACAGCAGCGCATTTAGGAAAGCCTATACAGTATACATGGCGTTCCATAAACGTTAATTATCACCAATCGAGTTAATGAAGCACACCCGCGTAATCTGCTTATTCAAGCCCGAGTAAGTATGGAAATAGTTGCTTAAATTAATATGATTTTATATGTTTTCTTCATTTGTATATTATGAAATATTGTTTTATTAAGTGTTGATGATTTTTATAGTTCTAAAACTACTAAATGTGACTTATGATACAGGATTAAGAGCGTTGTTGAATTATTATTTTTTATTTTTCGCTTCTAGATTAAATCTATTATTATGTCACTCTGTTCTTGGCTTTAATACTAATTTTTAGAGACGTTAAATGTTTGATAGCCGAACAGAATACTGTGCATTATTTAACATGTGTTCGATTCAATTATATGATACATCGATACGAATTTTAAATGAAATATAATTATGTGATGTACATAAGAAATTAACTTGACTTAAGACGTGCATAATTTTTATACATTATACAGGATGGAAGTGTCACCACCACTTTAAATGAAACCAAAATTTTAACTACTCTATAAAAGCCTAATACAATTTTTTTTTTTCCCAAAAATGTAAAATTGATTTTTACAAGCAAAATAAATAATAAAATTATTGTTGTAAAATAAAACGCCATTTGTCAAGAACGATGCACGCACACATAAATCTATCAAAGGGAAACCGCCGCATACGCCTCATTCCGAAATCGAGTCGTAGGTATTGGCGGCAAAATTCAAAGTTGCTTAACCTTTAATAGTATTTTTGTAGTAGTAGGTGTTTACGTTATTGGTATCTATGCGTAAATGCGTCACACGAAATACAGGTATGGATAAACATCGTGAAATTAAAATAAAATCCTACGTCTGAACTGTTGAAATATCTTGATTAATTTCTTTAGGTAACGGTTTAAAATATTTTACCCTATATGCTGTTCCCGTAAAACGAGCACTGACACTTCCAACCTGTATATTACATTTAGCGGTTTCCATATGTGAATAATGAAACGATGGGCTTAAAATAACTTATATTATTATTTTTAAATCTATTAATCTTTACCTGTTCAATTATAGATGCTAGTCGTCCCAAAGCTAATCCATTGCCATCTTCTCTAGTGATAACTGCGCTGCCAAGTTTAACGACTAGTCTTCTTGCATACTTCAGTTGAGATCTGTCAGTGAATGTTTGCTGTTTTCGTTCTGCACTTACAATAGTTCGTTTGTCCACGTTGAGACCCTGTGAATGAAAAAATGTATTATATAAAATGCACCAATTACCGTAGCGTTTGGCGCTCCGTTCCCTCTGACTACCCCGCTAGGGATGTAGCGTAAAATTAAAATAAAAATATTATTTTTAAATACGTTGTTATATTTTATTTTATAAATTATACCAAGTATTTACAAATACAACATGTCTACGACAAGGATTAGATCACCCGAAGTTATATAGAATAGAAAAGATTTAGGCGGTTTCCCCCTCAGGTATTCCAGAGTTATAGTTGAGTTTAGCTGAGGCTGAAATGGATCCCAGTAGATCACATTACCTTTATTCGACACCTGCTTTCATTGCGTTACTGTAAAGGATCTACATCGGTTTCTCCGATGTACACGGTGCTGATCATGCACCATGAAAACCCTGTTTTAAATTCGCTCTATCCGGCATTCCCAGTCCCTTAACCTGATGGTAGGCTTGCTGTCTTAGTACGATCATCTCACGGTGGCTAAATATGGAGCTGTCCTTGGTAAGTTAGACTTGGTGAGATATAGACGCATCGTTTGGTGTTACGACTAGCAATACATTAACGAGGCTACGAGTCTTAGTTTTAGTCTCAGAGAACCGTAACGCCCGCTATACATAAAGGGTCAGATAATTGACAATTGAGCTGGGATTTTGAATTTTGGGTGAGAGTAAAGGGGCACTTAACTTTCTACTATTTCTAGTCATCATAAAGTTAAGCCTGGTCTTTTTAGCTAGCTTCCAGGTTCAAACGAGCTTTGGCAACCCTTAGGCAGTCCAAGATTATCTGCCACACAGTTTCTTGTTAGGGTTGCATTCACATCCTGAGTTTCCTTCAGTTTGACTGTTCTTGCGATTAAGCTTGCGATTATGACTTCGGGAAGGAATTCTCTGGTGTTTGCTCTGGTGCTTAAGGCTGAGCCTTCTTTGGACGGATTACTCCAAGACGACAAATTTTCATGCTGATATGGGCCAGTGATGTTTTAACATTATCGTGAGGATTTATTATACGGCTTATGATCTTAGCAACTACGATGATAATAGAACGTATTAAAATATTATTTATAATTCACTACGAAATTGTATCCATTGATATCATCAAACTTGATACTCCCTGTATTGAAAGCGTCATGTTTATTTTATTGAACTACTTGCTTTGGATCTAATGGATTAAATTAGGAAGTAATGGGTGAAAATTAATTACTTATTTATACAATATTAGAAATTTTCATTAGTGAACTCTCAGGTAAAATGGACTTTCCATTTGAACGAGATTCGAAATAAATTCATTCATTGTAATTGCAAAGTACGAGGGCCGTGAGATCACCAGCAGCTGGGAAGGGATTGGAAAGGCGAATAATCTCTTAAAATACGCAGTTATGCTCTACACATCATAAACATATGTAAATAAAATTTGAACCCATACTTTCTTGTAACTATTATTCGCTAGTTCTCACCTTCCAGTATTTTTGTATTTTAATAGTTTAACAAGTTATGAAGAGAGAACCTGTTGTAAAGATACTTCGTTACCCATATTTATATTTAACTATTTATTGAATATATAGAAAACTACATAATCTGTGTTAATAATAAAAAACTACAATATTAAAAAGTAGTGTCTACAATTTAAGCAAATTTAAACTTAACCGTTACATCTCTCTTAAAGTTATTATACACTTTAATAACCCGAAAGTGTTTAAGTTTTTAAGGTTTTTTATATACTAACATACTACTACTTATCGTACGTGTGTCTTACACGTATAACAATAAATGTGTTTTAAGGAACATAATCGGAATGTTCTCTTGTTTATTATTATTATTTTTTTAATTAAATATGTACCGTTTTATCTTTAATAAGAAATTATTCTTATCTGGTGGTAAGCCGATTATAATTTATATTGCCTGAAAGAGACTGAAGTTAGTTTACATTATAATAATAGTGAGTATTTATAATCATTTGAATATTTGAATAGAAATAGCTGCTTTTAATAATGTAGAATAAATAAAAACTGATTAAATGTGAGTCCGAGTCACCCACCGAGAATTCCTTATCAAGTTTGTAGGTCAATGTGAAGTATTGCTTACAAAACTTTGCTATCAACTACAAAAATAAGCTTAGAATATTTTTTTTTCGATGATTGAGCGGGTGTCCCTAACAATTACTAATTATCGGATTTTTTCCTTTACTTATACTGTAATTTTTTACTTCTTGCCAAACTTTACATTATAATTTACGACGGACTTCCCGTTGAACCTTGTAGGTCTTGATTATAGTTTATGAACCAGATAGCAAAATTTGTCTGTCATTTTCTCTCAAGCGATAAATCGTGAAAAGCTTTAAAGAGTTGTATTATAAGGCATGGTAAACGTCAGCTGCCGAGGTTGCGTAGTACTAGGACACCTCTCAATCCCGTAAAAAATGTATATTTCCAGTCATTTTCCTCTAACTGAAATTTTTTCAAATTATAGTTAATGCAATTATTGAAAGGTAAAAAAGTCAGTCACCTGAACAAGCGTAAATAAATATGCAGTAATTTCCTCTCTCTTGAAGATTTGTCAGATGATAGTCCAGATGACGTTTTTATTAAAAAAAAAATGCTTCACGCTGTATCCCGCACACAGCAGGGTAACCTAATGTTAAGACACTGTTCCCCACTTTCTGCCGAATTTTGGAGGCATTGCGTGTTGAGTGGCAGAACTCAACACCGCGCTTTTTGCCTCAACACCAGAGCGAAGAAATGGAAATATAAATTTAAGTAAATATTTCATCTCCTCGAATGGGGATCGAACCCAAAACCAGTCGATTTTACAGTCACACCCTGTGCCACTGCGCCACGACTGGCCTCGTTTTTATTAGTTCACAATACCACTTATACTATTTTGAATAAATAAAAACGTCATCTGGTTCTATGTTTGTGGAACACCCAGCTGATATATTTAAATAAACGATCGCCGTTCCCGCCCAGCTCCTACGCTCCATAATCGGTGGTTGGTGTTGGTTGGTGGATAAGCTTTCCCCCAATATAGAACTTTCCCACAACATAGAACAACTAACACAGAACCAGCTAACGTTTTTATTTATTTAACTTACTCGTAGCCTGTAAACTATCATCTGAAACTGCATTTTTAAATGAGAGAAAATCACTGAATATTTTATTTTTCTTTGCATGTTTGTGTGACTAGCTAATCCACCACGGTACGGCCAGCTGACTTTTTTTATTGGTTTCGAATTGCATTGCATTGCATTAACTATCATTTGACAAATTTTCAGTCGGGAAGAAATGACTGGAAATATATATACGTGATTGAGAGACTGCAGTGGCCCTACCCAGCGGCAGCTGACTTTCATCATGCCTTATGATACAATTCTCCAAAGCATTTCCCGAGTTATCACTTTAGAGGAAATTGGTCAGGAAGCCCTATCGCTGGCTTACGGACCATTACGAAGTGTCATTATACTGCAAAAAATGAAGTTGGACATTTTTGAAGCCAGCGAGATAAGCTCATATCTTATTATCATTAACTTAAATGCTTAGTTTGTTCTGTGCTCTAAGGAACTGTAGACCTGGATATTTGTTATCAATTTCCGCTTAATAACTCAACATTTTCTTAATAAAGAAAAAGATTCTTAACAGGATGACTGACGAAGTACTTGAAAACTATATAAAAACCTTGTAAAACAATATTTGCAGGTATATCATATTATCTAATTATAAGTCATGTAGCACGTTAAAGAGTGTGCAAAGTGGAGTAAGTTGAATAGGAAGGCAGACACTGGCAAAAACCGGAATTAATGCCAGAAGGAAGAAAGGAGTTATGTAATAAGAAGTTAAAAGAAATGTATGTTTATCAAATAAAATAAAAAAAAATAAAGCAGGTGGTATCACATTAACATTATCTAACTATTACCTTTTCCAAATAGCTCCAGGCCATAAGTCAAAGATGATACTGATCAGAGCTCTTTAATCAATATGTTCTTGTATTATTATTTATTGTTGCTCATTTAGAAATATATGAAACATATGTTATTTATCAATAATTTTATTTCTAAGATACCCTATCTTAAAAGAAAAATAATACATCCCATAAATTTTTATCAGTCCTAGGAAAAATAACACCAACACAAATTCTGGAGGTATCTGTTAAGAAGAGCCGACCAGAAATCAATTGAAAAATATGCTATTTATCAATAACTTTATTTCTAAGATATCCCAATAAAGAAAATATTATCAGTCCTAGGAAAAATAACACCAACACAAATTCTGGAGGTACCTATTAAGAAGAGCCGACCAGAAATCAATTGGCCAACAACTAGCCATAATGACCGACAGAAAACAAAGTCAAGGTAATTACGCACATAATATATTGATATGACACTCAATGCAGCACGCGGACAAAGCGTGCGAGTGCAATTAATACAATTGGACCTTGTGTCCCAACCACATCGTAATATTATTTCTATGCGTACAATAATGGCCGTTTGTAAACGTATTTGTATTGATTTCACTGTTACTTCCGTATAATTAACGAAATAATTAATAGTTTCACGCTGTATCCCGCAAATATAATATAACTTAGTGTGAAAATAGAACATAGTCCGTTACTTACGCTCCGCCCATATTATTTATTTCTACGCATTTTTTTGTATTTTGGAGGCATTAGCGTATCTAGAGATATTTTCTGGAGGGGGGAGTCGGGTCCAGACCTTACTTAGAACAGATATGCTCGGAATCGAATTCTTTCAGAAAAATGTTTTTGTTCTACATATTAAATTTTTCATACCTAACTTTTTATAAGTAGGATGTTATCAAATCGATTTTTTTTATGTTTGCTACCTCAGAACTTTTGACTGGGTGAACCGATTTTGATACTTTTTTTATTTGGAAGCTGGTGCTATTTCTCACAATGTTATCCATGAGAAAATCGTATAAGTCTTAAGCTTGCATTAATTATGTACGAGAAAAATGAACGAATAACTCACGACATATGATTTCGATGATTCAAAGGCAGTTTGAAGAGAGTTTGGTTACGTTCTAATTATTTACAATATCTAAGAATTACTAAATTACGCAACAAATATCATTAGCAAAAAAGTAACAAAAAAAGAGTGCAGTCAGTAGTAAATTCATGACTATAAGTATAAATTAAATGTTAAAGATAAAAAAAAGGAAAAAGTTAAGTATAAAGTCCATATGATTTCATTATTTGACAAAAAATGGAGTCTAGAAAAGTCGTACCATTTTCTTAAAATTTTCTAAAATACTCTTCAAAAAGTAAAACTAAGTTCAAATAAGTACATATACGAAGGAAAATTTTGTAAAGTTTGGAATATATTATTGAAGAAGCTAGTTCTTCTTTGACTTTGGTAGTAAAGATTTTTATGTTATATTCATATTTTCAAACATTTTTGCAAATATATTAAGTTGAAGCTGTATTAAAGAGTAAAATAATTTTATTTTATTTTACCATATTTTATATATATTTCTTTTCGAGTTTCTGAAAACATAGTTGCATTTTTATAAGAACTTCTGCCAAAGTAGTTAAACAAATTATAAGGTAGTCGTGCCGCAGTCTGACTATGGACGCGATAGTTGTGGGTTCGATCCCCACTCGAGGAAATTTATATTTCCATTTCTTCGCCTTGGTGTCGAGGTAAAGAGCGGCGTTGAGTTCTGCCGCTCAACACGCAATGCCTCCAAAATTCGGCAGAAAGTGGGGAACGGAGTGTCTTAACACTAGGTTTCCTCTGCTCTGTCGCGTTACAGTCACATCCTTGTGCCCCTGGGCCAAGACGGTCTCTCGGTATTTACGGTACAAACAAAACATAGTATAGCTACATATAATTATTTATGTATTACACTATGCATATTATGTTTACCTCATTTAGTTCCTGTTAAGCCAACAGCAGTTCATTAATAATATCATGAATTGTTAACCTCTCGTAAGTTGACGCGCTAACCCAACAAAATATATCTGGTATCATATTTTAATAGTATTAAAATAATGTCTGAAGCAACGGTTGTGGGTTCAATTTCTAATCGGAGGAGTAAATTATTTTTATTTCCTCGCTCTGGTCGCGTCGTTAAGTGTAGCGTTAAGTTCTAGCAAGAAATTCTCAACAAGACTATTACAAAATTGAGGCGGTCGTGGTCAAAGTGAATCTGAAAAATATGTTCCGTCTTCCTGATATAGTAGTGCAGAATAAAAGATAATATTTTTAGTTTCCCGCATCTCACCCACATAGCATTAGCAAAGAAAATCTAGTCCTAATCACATAGTGCACCTGTTCCAGCAGAATTGACAGTGACAGCTACCCCAACGTCATACTATGTCCAACCAGACCAGAAGAAAAAATGAAATATAATCATGTCTTAATCGCGTTTAGTCACTGCATTTATAATTCTACGTCTAAATATGACATATAATTTTATGTACACCATACTGGCTATAAATATACAAATATACTCAATATACTCATAAGGAAAAACAAAAGTGAAATAATAAACAAAATTATATAAATAACATTTATTAGTATCTATGAAATAAATTGAAACGGGTATATTTACATATTATGGACATGACATAGGAGAAGATGTGGCATTGTTTTTTTTGTACTGAGCAACACTGACATCATTGTTGAAGACTTTTAACGACGAAAGTTTTATGTATGTATGAATAAATATAATGCTCAAATTACATTTTTATTTTTAACCATTTCTTAATGTGTTATTCCACACTTAGGAAAGAAAAATATTTATTTAGAAAACGTATAAAAATTTGAACGTAGCGGCACTCGAACCCGCGCCTCCTGGAAACCGACCAGGCGCTCTGACCGCTAAGCCATACGTTCTCATCGAGCTACGTCGAAATTACAAGAGACATTAAATTAAAAAGCATTGTAACAAGCGTATAAAAATTTCGACGTAGCTCGATGAGAACGTATGGCTTAGCGGTCAGAGCTCCTGGTCGGTTTCCAGGAGCCGTGGGTTCGAGTCCCGCTACGTTCAAATTTTTATACGTTTTCTAAATAAATATTTTACTCCATAATATCAAAGTAGGCAGAAGAAAACTAGTGTAAAAACACTCAACTCCTCACACACACATCTTATTAGGTCACAGAGAACACTGTAAGGATAGAGGCAATAATAATAAATAAATTCTTCCTTTCTTAATGCTTATTTTAGTACATATGTTGTTCAAAGAACTTAATGTACAAAAATTGTAACCGTAAGTTGCAAAGGTGGTTGAAAAAAAAAATCTATCTTAATTTTTACGTAAAGTTAATGTAGATAGCTCCAATTCAATTCCAAATAAAACCAATTTATAGTACTTTTTCAAGTGATAAATGGAATACTAATCAAAATAAATACCAGAATCATAAAAATCAAAGCTTGGTTTATAGACTGAAATAAAGTATATCTTTACATTATAACCCTTCTCGCCGTTCATAAATAGAAAATGTGTTTTAAAAACCATATGCTCAATAACACTTTATGTTTATACTTATGTCAGAACTTTTTTAAATAAGTGTGATTAACTTACAGCTTATTTTATAACCAGAACGTTGTGTTTAGACGTCAAGACCTTTTCTTTTATAGTTTCACGCTGCATCCCGCACATAGCTGGTTAGACAGAGGGAACCTGGGAACGTAGTGTTAAGACACTCCGTTTCATTGCGTGTATCAGAACTTAACGTCGTGCTTTGACTCTGTACCAGAACGAGGAAATGAAAAATATTCAATATTCCATTCCCTTGAGTGGCTAACCAACCCACAACCATCGCGTTTACAGACATCTCGAGACGTCTCACTTTACTTATATTCATTTAGCAATAAAAAAAGTAACATTCAAATGTTTATTTTTATTATTTTTTTTAATAGCTTCACGCTGTATCCAGCTCACAGCAGGGTAGGCAGAGGGAACCTAGTGTTAAGACACTCCGTTCCCCACTTTCCGCCGAATTTGGGAGGTATTGCTTATTGACAAGCGGAACTTAATGCCGCTCTTTGCCTCGACACCAGAGGGAAGAAAATATAAATTCAAATGAATATTTCATTTCCTCGAGTGGAGATCGAACCGCCAACCGTCGCATTACAGTCTCATCCTTGTGCCCGTGGGCCACGACGCCCTCAAATCCTTATTCAAATCATATAAGTAATCATTTTATACAGTGCCAAGGTTGTAAGACCTAGACAAACAAATAATACCTAGTCTTCTTCATAAACAAATAAAAATAATCAGATTTGCTATCAAATTAACATTAATTCATAAGAGATAAAATATTTACTACATCAGCGTTTGAGCGAGCATTTTCTATTTTATGCCTTTTTTATTGCGGGTACGATTCTATGTAATACAAGAATAATGTAAAAAAGCTTAATATTGAGGTTTTACATCTGTTTCTATTGTAAGAATAGCTTTACATAAAAAATTCAACGTGTTTTTTTTTTACGTTTTTGTTGTAATTCTGTACAGAAATAGAAAAGAATACCGATTTAATAAAAAAAATATTATTTTATTAAGATTTAATAATTCAAAAAAAAAATAGTTTTATTATGCCAATGAAACGTGTTTAAAAAATGTTTAAACGTAAAAATATAGCGAAATCAAAAACAGTATGGCTGTAATGTAATTAATATAAGGTATTTTTCAAAATTTTTATTTTATGTTCTTTATAAATCAGTTTCCAATAAATCAGTCAACCTTGCGTAACAACGATAATCATATTTAGATCTAAATAAGTACTTAATGGATAGATCGTTTATCAAAGTATGATTAAACAGGCATCTGGTAGCCACTGTGATTGATGTCGATCGCGACAATCAGGATCGACGGCTGATCAGACCTTCACAGGATCCAGGAAGTCATTTGCGCACCCATCAACGTCTAACTTGAGTGGGCCTAGCTTAACTTGCTTAAATAAAACTAATATTATTTGGGTTGTAAAGTACTTTAAAATCTAACGTCCCTGAAATTCACAAGTATGTACAACACACTTTGAAACATTAAATAGTTTTTGTTTTTCGTATTGATCTATATACAAAAATATATAAATCACATCAAATCAGCTTCACGCTGTATCCCGCACACAGCAGGATAGGCAGAGGGAACCTAGCGTTAAGACACTCCGTTCCCTACTCTCTGCCGATTTCTGGAGGCATTGCGTGTTGAGTGGCAGAACTCAATGTCGCGCTTTGCCTCGAGACCAGAGCGAAGATATGGAAATATAAATTTAAGTAAATATTTCATCTCCTCGAGTGGGGGATCGAACCCACAACCAGTCGGTTTTACAGTCACACTTTGTGCCCCTGCGCCACGACTGGCCTCAAATCATATCAAAAATATATTAGTTCAAATTTCTAAATACGAGTAGATATACTCGTAGATGTATAAAGAAGTTAATTTAAGCTACGGTTAGCATCCGAAAACGGATATTATATAAATATTATTCTTGTATTAAGTATATGAAGATAAAATTTAATAATATGAAAAATACTAAAGCTTCATATTACATATGCAACAGCAATCAAAATGCTGAAATAGCGACGTCTTCGATGTTTGTTTTAGAAACGTACAATTGTAGAATCACGTACATGTATCGTAGAATCTGAAATGATATATGTATTCGATACTCAGCCAATCCCGATATTAATATATGCCGATGTTAGTATTATATTGCAATGTATTCCAAGACTATTGTATAATGTAGGTACATTGTTCTGGTTTATTGCTTTAGATGGTTTGTCTAGTTGTCGGTTGAGGCCGTCGTGATGTAGTACAACTGGCTCTCAACGGTTGTAGGTTCGATACACACTTAGGGGAATGTTTTATTTTTTATTTTTTTCATTTTCCCACTCTGGTAGACGCAGCGCGACGTTCACCGTCACTCAACACGCACTATACATACTCATACATATAGCGAAATGCGGGATACAGCGTGGAGCAGCTTTTTTATATTATTAACGTCATATACTTATCTCCTTTCATTTTAATGAAAGAGAAAAAGAGAGAATATTATTTAAGATGGCGATTTACCACATTTATTAATTGACGTTTAATTAATAAGCTAAGAAAAATATATCTATAACTTTAGGTATTATCTGTGGTTACATATATGTATTTTCTTTTCAATTATACAATAATTTTGTTTCTTCACTACAATTTCATGTAATTATTAGTCTTTCATCTTCAAATTAGGTACATATATTGCGTTTTAAATATACCTAACCAAAAAAATATATTCATAACTAAAATATTTTATGTATAACAAAATAAGATAACAGCCATATGCTTCCTAGTAAACAAGAATTTTTGATAACCTTTCAACATAAATTTAGAGTTCAATGACAATAATTGTTTTAACGTATTTTTAAATATCTAATATTATGTATGTTATATTGTTTTGCTCATATACGTAGTATATGATAAATTTAAATTGTTTACAAACGGAGTTATAATTGATATAAAACCAATTTATGTAATATACATATGTATGTATTATATATATTTTAATGATAATTTGCATTATTTTAAGTTAGTACATACATACCTCTTGTCCAAAAAATATTGTACCAGA
>DWMY01001959.1:0-12969 GCA_018249775.1 Heliconius hecalesia formosus
ATTTTTTATAAATGACAATAAATATGAAAACTTGATATATATAGTTACGTAAGAATGTTTCTTTACAGCCAATTCAATATTTGGTATAAAAGACAAGTTTAATAAAGATAAAGGCGAGTTACACTTATACTTTCAATGTTAAGGCTTATGTTTTGTCCTATAGCCCTTGTATGATTAATATTTGTTTTAAAACTCCTGTTTTTTATGTATGAAGATTTAATATGCCTATTTTTTTATAGTTACTTTAAAGCATTTGGTACTAATATTGTAGTTTTTTATTTTCTGTTTTATAAAAGTAGCACTATGTCCTGTTTTGATTTTTTATGAATAAATATTTTATAATTATTATAATTAATTTAATATGAAAATTTACTAGAATAGCAATCGCATTTTAGTTAAGTGTATACTATAAATATATATTTTTTCCAAAATTATAAAGAAAAATGCATGATAGCTTTGCACATTCCCTTTGTTGTCCAACTTTTAATGGTATTTGTAAAATTACCCATTTCTATAAATTCATTTTAATTTTTATTATTTTATTCCTAAATAAAATAATCATAAAATTTCAATAATTATTTCAGCTGTGGGACGTGGTAACATATCAATAGTGAGCAACAACAAGTCTCACAGATACACTAAGAAATCTCAAATTATTTTGGAAGGACAAGGACTTCAGGGTGCTATAGATGATGGTTTGTTTTTTTTTTCCTCAAGCTGTTTCCCGCAGGTAGGTAAAGAGAACTCAGGAACCTAGTCTTAAAACACTTTGTTCCCCATTATGACACTTTTAGTTTCCATCGTATAGAAGTTTTTTTTTCCACTTTTTTATATTTCATAATTTAATTAAAATTTTGAACTAAAGTTCATCATCACAAGGACAATAAAGTAATGAATTTAAATATGTTGTTTAATTTAACAATATTTTAAATGTTTTTTTGATGTACAGCTCCAATTACCGAACCCGATCGTCAAGGCCAGTGGCTGCGACGTAGACGACTGGACGGTGCTCTTAACCGCGTCCCGAGAGATTTTTATCAACGCGTTTGGGCTGTTTTAGAAAAGGTATTATATTTATTTTATTTCGTATACATTTGCTTTATCTTATGAGAAATTAAATATATTCATTTCCATGATGTGGATTGAACCTACAATCTTTGCATTAATATTCAGTAGTATTCAGTAGTGATAACAATTTATAAAAACGAATGCCTGACTGAATTTTATATTCTTTTTTTTTTACTTAAAAAAACTTCAAATTGAAATTGATACTATGCAAGACATATTTTTTTTAGTGCCAAGGATTGGTGATTCAGGGGAAAATACTGCAACCGAATTTGACTCAAGAGATGACGTCTGGAGAACTTAAATTCGCCTTAGCCGTTGAAACTGTATTAAATTCAATACCGCAGCCGGAATACAGACAGTTGGTTGTCGAAGCCCTCATGGTATTAACGTTGGTTGTGGAATATAAAGCTGTTGCCCACCTTGGTGAAATGATAACAGTGGAGCATCTGGTGCATAAAGCTAATCAAATATTCTTAGAAGATCAGGTTTGTAATTATTTTTTAATTAATTCAAAAGAGACTTTACAATTATATAATATGATGGATAATGGAGTGGCTTTTCGTGACAAGAGCCAATAAAGCTTTCGGATTTGTGCACTTAGTTTTTCTTTTTGTAAACATGGGCTTTCTCCATGTAAGATGTCAGTCTAAATATATGCCCAATTAAAAAAAGATTTAGCACAGGCCAGTTCTTTATTCACCGTGCTTAACGTAAAAGTGTTTTCGATGAAGTTATGATTTTATAATCTATACTAATATAATAAAGCGGAAGAGTTTGTTTGTTTGTTAAAACGTTAGGCACTCTGGATTTACTAGTATGATTAACTTTTTTTTTGTTTTGTATGAATTCTGCATTCTTTGGAAGTGCTATAGGCAACATTACGGTGTATTTCTTAATAGTACGATCGAATTGCTTTTAGCGTGTGCGTTGCAATAATAGTTAATTATATGTCAGTACGTTGTATAAGAAAAATATAAAATTTTATTAGTTATATCTATCTCTTTTAAATAAGTGACAATAAGGCATTTTGTGACAAAAAAAATATTAAAAATTATAATTCTCGGCCTGTTACATAGGGGTGGCATAATTGCTGTGTTAGTGTTTTATTTTAGATAAAATAATGGTCTATTACTGTTCCCACGCGTAGGGCATAAAAAAGAATTATTAATTAAAAAAATATATTTATTAAACAAAACAATAAGGATGGGACCCTTAGGGAGCTGCGGTCGTGTAAATTACGTTACACGACTACGTTAAGCGAGCCCGATCTGTTGAGAGTTTGTTTGTTTATTATTAAACAACGGTAATAATTTAATTACTAAAAGTGGTAATGGTGTACTTCAGCAATATCCGCTACAGTCGTTGATAGAAACAAGTGACATTGTCAGATGCGGTGCGCCGGCGACGCCACGCTGTGCTGCGCGAAGGGGGCGGGGGCGGCGGGGGCGGGCGGCGCGCTGCTGTGCGGCGGCGCGGCGGGCGTGTGCCAGCTGCTGTACGACAGCGCGCCCAGCGGCCGCTACGGCACCATGACGTACCTGGCGCGCGCCGTGGCCGCGCTGCTGGCCGCGCGCGCCGCCGCGCCCGACGCGCCCGCCGACTGCGCCGTCACATAACTCTGCTCGCCCCACACATTACCTCTGTTGCCCTGTTATCCTGTTTGCACCATAAAACTAATTATGTAACCCACTGGGACTATAATGGGTGTAAAAACACCTTGTTTCTAAAAGTAATTAATGAATTGTAAGAAATGATGAACAATTTACTTTTGCACGGTTAATTTGGACCTTTGTTAACAAATATATGTAGTTATTTGTATATATTTTTGTAAAAAAAACTTTAAAAAATATGACTTAAAACCATTAACTATACAAGAGGGGACCGTAATATTTTCTTTTTTATATCAAATTTATTTAATTTTCAATACAAATTAAAACTAAATGTACCTGGGTGTTTCTACACCCATATAGCCTTTAAGGGTTATAATGGAAAATGTAGACGGCCTAACTGTGTAGTTCCTTAAGTTACTAAACACTACGTTACATAGATAGAATTAACGTCCAAACCTTTAGACATTATTTATAATAATTTTACATTGCTTATGTAAACAAATGACTTTTTACTGTTATAAAGATTTACAAAAAAATAATAAAATTTATATTTTTTTATATTATATTTGTCAATTCTATGTTGTATAATTAAATGTGTGAACGATAAAATTGAATCAAAATTAATATCACTTAAAAGTATTCAATTCTGATAATATTAAAATAATACATAATACAAAACAAAGCTTAATAAAACAGTGTAGCATCAACAAGATTTTATTGTGATAATTTTTTTCCTGTTTGTTATTGTGTGCTATTAAATAAATATAAACACTAATAACATTGTTTAATGTTTTAAGAAAATTATTGATATTTATAAACATATTTTTCTGTATTTTTTACTTATAAGATTTTAATTATGAATAAAAATGTTTAAGTTTAAATAATATACAATTTTTCTTATACTTATTTACATTATTTTTATTATTGTACTAGGTATTATTTTGCATGCCTAAAATTTTGTGTTGTTACAAAAAATATATTTTACTAATAATATACTAACAATCCTCATGATTACTATAATAGTTATTAAATTAAGAGAATATATTGGTTTGGTTTAATAAATTTTGATAATATCATAATTGTTGTTTAAGGTATCCTGCAAACCAAGACTCAATTTTTTTAGCTTCACTCTGTATTCCGCACATAGGGTAGGAAGAGGGAACCGGGGAACCTAGTGTTAAGACGCTTCGTTCTTCACTTTCCGGCGAATTCTTGAGACTAAAATATATATTTGTAAAATCAAAAGAGTTTGTGTTTATTCTATCTATTTAATTTGAAGAATACATTTTTCTATAACACAACAATTTAAAATATAACACTACAAACTCTCAAAACTTGCTAAGCTTCATCTTTTTTCCCAAAAGGATTCATTTTTGAGAGCCAAGATGTTGTAGATCTGTAATAAAGAAAAGAAGAAATTTAGTTGAAAATAAAATAAAAATAAACTAATAGCATAATCTATAATTGAAGTCTGGTACCAAAGCAAAACGCGGCGTTAACTTCCACCACTAAAATATACAATGTCTCAAATATTAGGCAGAAATCTGAATGTCAAGATTAGCTTTCCATTGTGAAACTAAAATAAAATTAATTGATTTGTGGCCACTGACACTTTAGTTTAGATGTATCAGGAGAAGTAATAAAAATAATATAAGGGAGACTTCTCTTTATTGTATGTCGGTTTTAAGATAAACAAAATTAGACTTGGAAATTAAGTAACAGTACCTTTTGTTTAAATTAAAATTTATGTTAATAAAGTCACTGGTGCAGCGGGGCAATGCTAGACTATAAACACAATGGTTGTGGGTAGAATATTTTTTTTACTCCAAGAAGTAAGAGTGGAATTGAGTTCCACCATTCAACACGTAATGTCTTGAGGGAAAAAGAGAACTGGGAAAAAAAATAGAGAACTGACTCTTATTTTAATGACTCTTATGTCAATTACAGAATAAAGTATGTATTACAAGTGAATGTGACAAGAAATAAAAAAAAAATGATATAAAAACTTACGATATTTCATCGGTTGTGGTATTGCCAGTTTCAATTTCTGCAGCTTTTAATTTTTGAACTAAATTTTTTCTATAGAGGTTTTTTAAAGGTACAGGTCTGTTTGCAGCTTCTTTAATCTTGGCTACTTTATTTAAAGCCTCATACCAGGAAAGCCCATACCACTCTATTTCTTCTGGTGTATACTAAGTAAAATAATTAAACCAAGAATATATTATTAATTAATATTATTTACTAATTGAATCCAGTAATTTATAAATACAGTAGAAACTCAATTAACCAAACTTGTGATGTGATGTGTGAAACCAAAAATGTGGATTCCAGAAGCTCAGGGTAGTACTTGGAATTTGTATCAAATTGAGTAGAATGTTTGATATGTGTATTAACCCTTGCCTCCACAGATCAAGCTCCTCTTGGGGTAACTAAATAAATTAAAATGAACATACCGGTGTTGCATTTCAAAAATATTATAGAAATGAAAAGAAACTTTACTAGAACTTAGCTAAGTATGTGTTCCACTACTGTTTAAAGGTAAAGCAAGCTGTAAAGCTTATTTACAGTTTGTCTTTCTATAACATGTCACACATCTACCTATAATGTTGCCCGAACAATCCCAAATATGTATGAATGATGAGCAGATAATTAGGTCTCCACTGTATCTAATAATTTAAGATGACATAACTTACAGAAGACAAATAAGTTTTATATTCTTCATAAACTTCTTTTTGTTTTTTTGGATCATATGCATATCTTGGACATCCATTCATGAGCTCAGTGAGGATTTGTTTTTTTAATTTCAATGCTAACATTGAAATTAAGTCACATGCAGGTGTCTTAAGGAGATAGTGATCAAATCCATAATGATCATGAATTAATTTTATAGTTCTATCTGTTACAGTCACAGACAAATGTGTATTTAATACTTCAGATTTTACAACAGTTCTCTTAAGAACAGGCACCCAATAATGAGGCACTCTACGGCGACGAGGATCTCTTTTTTGAAAGCCTATAAAGATATAAATTAATATTAAACCAGAAAACACACTATTTCTTAATTCTTTAAAGATTTTATGTATGCATATTATTATTATTAATATTATCATCTTCACACTGTATCCTGCACACAGTGGGGTAGGTAGAGGAAACCTAGTGGTAAGATACTCTGTTTCTCACTCTCCACAGTATTCTCGAAGCATTGCATGTTGCGGAACTCAACGCCGCGCCTCGAGACCAGAGCATAGAAATAAAAATATAAATTTAAGTAAATATTTCAATTCCTTGAGTGGATATCGAACCCATAACTAGTCTATTTTACAGTCACACCTCGTGCCTCTGCGCCACAACTGGTCTCTTATTAATATTAACCACACAACTTATTAATATAATAGTGATGAAAACAACATATATGAAACTAAAAACAGTTTAAATGAAGAACCTATCAGAAGTAAGATTGAGGCCGTTGTGGTGCAGATGGACAGTTTGACTGTAAATACAATGGTTATGGGTTTGATTTCCTCTCAATGGGATGAATTATTGACATTTCCTTACTGTGGTAACAAGACTAAAGCACTGTAATGTTGAGTTATGCCATTGAACACACCATGTTTTCATAGAAGGGTGGAAAGTAAGGAACAATGTTTCAACACTAGGTTCCCTTTGACTGCAAGGTTCGTTTAAGTGTAAAGCTTTTTATTTATTAGTTAAGTTGGTTCAAAATTCAGTTAATATTTTTGTTAAAACTAACCTTTAACTACTGCCTCTCCACCCCAAATTCCTTCATGTATTTCAGATGGATATTTAAGAGGTATAGGAATATTTTGCACTGGTAACGTTTCACCAGTTAATTCATCTCGCTTCCATTTACTATCTTGAGGGATATAATGAACAGCTGCAGGTTTAAGCACCTTCCATTCATGCCAGAATTTCTTGTAAGCAGGTGGTAAATCATTAGCTATACCAATTTCAAATCTGCTTTTCTTCTTAAATGTTTTGGATAGTTGGCGTACTGTCGCCTAAAAGAAGAAGAAACTTAATTATATTATGGATTAGATAAATAAGGTCATAATATTCTTCAATAATGTCAACAAATTGAAATGATGCAACATATTTACTATCAAGGTGGATTCCTATTAGATAAAGTAACACACCTGGATACGTGAAGATGCCATTTAAGTTAAATGATTTAGAGAATCATATACGGAAATATTTTTAAATAAATTTATTTTTTAGCTTTAGTTCACAAAAGCTGTCAAATAATTGACAATTGAAGGTTACTAGTGCTGTCCAACTCGATATTATATTATATGTTCCATTGCAAGTTTAACAATATTTTCAGAATAATATATCTATATAACAAGTATTATATAAATATAATATTTAAAAATAATTATTATTATAACTCAAAAATTTTACGAATGTTATGCAATAATTATCTGTTTCATTTGTCATCTGTGCTGACGTGGTTTAACACAAAAAAAATCAAAATGGCAAGCAATAACAAGTGCCAAGTGGTGGTAATATATTAAGATTTTATTTTCGTGTTTATTACCTTTATTTCTACATTACTAGTCTATCTAAAGGTATCAATATTAACTATTACTGTGATTTTGATTAAATTACTTATCGTTTTAATGTGTGCGGCGGAAAACATACAATGTCAGAAAGTAAAAACATCAATATTAATCCTGATCAGGATAAAAAGATCGAAGTCCCTGATCCCAATATAGCAGCGCCTAGCGATGTGTCCAGCGTTGCAGGAAGTGTTAAACATATAAAGGTAAATATTGTCATATTAAGCAGGTATAAAATATTACTTTAAAATTTGACAGTATGTTGCAATGTCCATATTGTTCATAAACTCAGTATCAGATATTAAATAGTTAATTAACTGTCCTTAAATCATTTATTTTATTCTTAATATATATTATATTACATGGTTTAATAACGATGTTGCTAAACTAAAGTAATATTAGTCAACAATATTTTTTACAGCATGCAACATCTTCTGAAAGACAAATAAAATTTGAAAGAGCTCAGAAATGCCTGGAAAATGCAGCTCTTGTGTCGAAGAGAATAAAGGAACATCGAAAAGCGACTGCTGAGCTACTTGGTCGTCCTTTCGGTATGTAGCATTTATTTCCAGTTCATGTAATAAATCAAATTAAATCTAATAAGAGAGAACCTAGTGTTAAGCCACTCTGTTCCTGACTGTCCGCCGAATTCTAGAGGCATTGCTCTGTTGCGTTTAGTAGTGGAACTCAACGCCGCGCATTGTAGAAATGGAAATATAAATTTAAATAAATATTTCGTCTCCTCGAGTAAGGATTGAACTCACAACCAGTTGCATTTACAGTTATTCTTTAGTCTTTGTGTCTCTGTGCTCTGACTGGCCTCATATTGATATAATAATTGATATTCTATTTTCTAATTATAACTTCTTTTAGAGGAAGATGTTGGAGACACAGCGTCTGAGGTGGCAACCACCATAAGTGAGAGGACTGGCTACTCTGCTGCAACAGATACATCTGCAACATTATCTGTTCAAGATGCTTTGAATAGTAAGTTTTATGTATTATTGAAATGTCCTTGTGTGTGTGCATTATTAGTATATGTATTAGGTGATTAATACTATAAGGCTTCTCTTTTGAATGAAAATACAGAAATTATTTTTCTTTAAATCCTATAATTTTTCACTAGGTATCCCTGCTAATGCAAAGTAGTTTATACATACTTTTATTTAAGTAACATACTTTTATTTCCAAAAGAATAACTTTTATGTATATAACGAAAAATATACTTAATAAACAATATGCCCTTGACGATCTGATCCTGATCAAAACACAATTATTGAATTTACGAAATTAATTTTGACACAATAGAAAGACAGTAGTTTAATAGTAAAATTGTAATAATTACAAAAAATATATTAATTGTTTACAAAGTAGACAATGTAACAATTTTTATAGATATATAATGGCATTATTTTGATTTTCAGTTCCTGGAATTAGTGAGAGTTTGGCAAATACATTGAAACAAAAAGAGCTTTTGATGGAAAGAATTAAACAATATAAAGAAATAAGTAAAAGACCTATGAAAAAACCAGTACAAACCACAAGAAAGGATTCTGTTAGTGAAACATTTGACTTGAGAAAGGTTAACATGTGTATCATATATTATCAATTTTGATTTTTCAAAGTAAACAGCAATATCCAATATATTTTTGCATATTTTATGGGGGATCCTATAGATGATACCAGAAATGTAGTAAAATTATCAATATTCATTTAACTTTGCTTTACAAAAAGAAATGTTGTAACTTGTCTATCAATTTCCTATAATATAGTTTAATCATATTTTGAATGCAGTTCCCCTGTATTCTTTAAATAAGTCATTGCAATGACTAAATTAAAGGTTGAAGAATTAACCAACCACTGGTTTTATTTACAATATACTACTCATTCAGAGGAATGAATTATGTTAATTTTCTCACTCTGGTAACCAGACAAAGTACAAAGTTGAGTCCCACAATTTTATAGTCAAATGTCTTAAAAAATTGGACGGAATGTATTAAACTGAGCAATTTAAAAATAGGATTCCTTATTTAACTAGCTATAAAACAGATGAAGCTTTACAATATATTAATGGCTACAGTTATTCTATTTATTAATCATTGTTTTAAATAAGTTAAATTTTAAAATGACACAAATTTTACTTAATATGCAGAGCTCAGAAAATCCTGATATATCTAAATTAGTAAATACAATAAAAGAAAAGGACAATAATCTTAGTGTCCTGCAAGTGAAAATGAGAGCTATGGAAACAACAATTTTGGATTTACAAGAAAAAATTCATGAAAAGGATCAGATTATAGAAGCTAAAAATCGAGCTACTACATTGATCTCTGATAGCCTAAGTAAAAAGGGTATGAAGTAAAGTTTATTTTATATTTAATTATTGAATAGAAACAAAATCAGTATTCTTTATTGTGAAACTAGCCACAAAAATGGTCCTATTTGTATTATAATTTTTAAGGATATTATTAACAATGGGTTAAATATAATTGTCAAAACAAAATATATCAATATAATATATATTTATAGTGTTTATTAGAGTGTTAAAGATTTTTTTAGAAATATAAATTCTGAATATAGCAGTGACTTAATATAATTTAAAAATCTGGTGTTACAGTTAGATGCTGCCATACTGTGTCACAATAGTCTCAAATCGCCATTGAAATAAATATTTTATAATCATATATATACATATATTTTATATGTAATAATAAAAATAAAACTAAAAAAAAATAGTCACTTAGTTCTATATAAAGAATATTAGACATACAATGTAAATTCTAATCAACTCCACTCACTACTCCTTTACAATTTTAGAAAAGGAAACATTAGATAAACTGGAGGACACAAAAGAGCAAATGATAAAAATGCAAAATAATTTTATAAACATGGAAACAGAATGGAAGGAGGAAAAACAAAAATTAATTAATGAAATTGAGGAAAAAAAAGATAAAATAAATAGTCTTAAAGAAGCTAATACTATTTTGGAAAATGCAAGATTTGAAACTACCGTGGCCCACTCAAAATTAGTAGATGAATTGAAACTTAAGACCAAAGAGGTGTTAGAATTACAAGAAAAAATAAATAAACTATCAGATCATAGCATTCACCCACTTATTGCAGACAAAGACGAAGAAGAAGAAGAAGAAGAAAAAGGATCAATTGAATTAAACAATATGGAAGAACTTTCAAAAAAAATTGAATTACTAGAACAAATTAATTTTGAAATAAGACAGACCAATAAAGAGTTAGAAAATCAATTAGCTGCTATTAATCAAGAGCCAAAATCAAGTGTATCACCTAATAAAAGAGGAAGTCCACTGCCATCTCGTAAAACCGGCAGAGGCTCAAAAATGAAATCTCCTTGGAGTAATTTATCATCTGAGTCATTACAAGAAACAGATAAAAAAGTTAAAACTGATAAAAATAAGTCCGATATTATGGTGCAAGCTTTAAATAAGGAAATATTACAAAAAGAGTATTTAATAGCTCAAAAAGACATGCTTATTACTGAGCTTCAATCTAACATAGATAAAAAAGAAGCAACTATTAGTGAATTAAAACTATCTATTAAAAATCAAAAACAAATGGTTGAAACAAGTGATATCGCGACTTCTGTCGAATTAGAACAACCTACAATAGACAAACAGGACATAGAGTGTCAGAATGTAGAAGAATTACAAGATAAATTAAATACAGCTCAGGCTCAAATACTAACACTTAATGACGAAATAGAAGCAGCTAATAAGAATATGATTAAAGTAAAATCTAATTTTAAATTAAAAATGAAACAAATGCAAAAGACTATTGATAATTTTAGTAAAGTGTCAGATGCTAATGCTGAAATAATTAAACTTAATGAGGAAATACAACAACTGACACAAAAGGTTGCTGAATTGGAAGAAGAGAAAGGTAATCTGCAACTGCATTTAGTAGATTATGACAGTGGCAGATGTAAGTATTAGAAAACATTATATTTTTTAAGCTTAACACTTTAACGGGGTGTGCACAGGAAACCTAGTGTTAATACACTCTCTACCTCATTTGCCCTATCTCTCACTCTGCCCAAATTACACTGTCTCATATATTGTTTGTTGAGTAGTGAAACTCAACTTCCAAACAATGTTATTGTTCAATAAAAAAAATCTTAGATCGTCGTGGCGCAGAGACACAAACGTGCGTGGGCAGTGTAATATTTAACATGTAACAAGGCCATTAATAAGTGCAGTGTTGAGTTTGACCCTTCAACACGCAATGCTTCAGGAATTCGGCGAAAAGTGAGGAGCTGAATTATCATATAATGGACAAAAGAGTATCTTAACACAAGGTTCTCTGGTTATATTGAGGAGGAATTGAATCCAACACTGCCTTTTTATAGTCAGATGATGAGTCATAGTGACTCAAGGCCCCCTTCTAGGGGCTTTCTGGTTCAGGTTTCTGGTTCAGCTTTCTCTTCAGAACGAAGAAATGAAAATATTAATAAATAATAATTCATTTTTCCCGAGTGGGAATCAAACCCACAACAGTCGGGCTTACTGTCACATGCTTGTGCTTTGACGGCCTTTAAGTACACAATTCACTATGTATTCACTATGTCAGTGTGTGAGGGTATTGTTATAGGGTGAAGAGCTAGAAATGATTTTACTAGATCCATTTTAGAAGTATATTCTAGAAATTAATTCGAAATTGCTATATAAGCTGGGATGTTCTAGCAAACTATACAGAGATTTCGCTTATATACTTCTATGGCACAGAAATTTTAAATTATTTTCATTGTCACAGTGACGGAATCCGATATATACAAGAAACTAGTTGAAATGGAGAACTTATCAGAAGCAAGGTTGAAGTCCATCACTTTACTTGAAACTCAGAAATTTGATTTAGTACAAGGTAATAAATAATATAAATATTTTTAGAACAAACAATAAGTATCAAATGACGAGGTCATCCTAGCGCAGTGGCATAGCGTCATGAACGCGACGTTTGTGGGTCCGACTACGACTCGATTGAAAGAATCATTTACATTTTTCTTTACATTTACATTTTTGGTCACAAGACAATGCACGGCGTTAAGTTAAGCCACTCAACACGCTTTCAAAAATTTCCTAAAATATAAATAGAGTGCCCTTTCGAATTTCCTCTGCTTATCCTGTCACAAATATCTGAGTAAGCAGCGTATATCCTATGCAGTATATACAGAGTGTTTTTATAATCACCACTTTAAATAAAACATCAGTTTCAACTACTCTATAAACACTTAATACAATTAACATTAAAGAGATTCTTCCAAAAATGAAAAGTGATTTTTTCAAACAAAATAAAGTCACCGTTGTAAAATAAAACGCCATTTGTCTAGAATGACGCTCACAGACAAGCCTATCAAAGCGATAACGCCGCACACGCCTCATACATAAAATCGAGTCGTAAGTAATGGCGGCGATGTTGAATTGCGTAAAATAGAACGAGAGGTATCCCTTCCTCGTTCTAGTATGTGTTTGAGACTGAAAAGCGGCAGATCGGCAACGCTTAATAGTATTTTTTGTAGTAGTAGGTGTTTACGTTATGGTATTTATTCGTAACTGTAACAAAACAAAAACTGTAAAAAAAAAAAAATTAAAAAATTAAATTAGCTTCACGCTGTAGCCCGCACACAGCAGGGTAGGCAGAGGGAACCTAGTGTTAAGACACTCCGTTCCCCACTTTCTGCCGAATTT
>DWMY01001960.1:0-12967 GCA_018249775.1 Heliconius hecalesia formosus
CTACCATCTGCCGGTCCGTGAGCCCCACATAACCCGCTCGAGTCCCCACTCGGGCTGGTATCCGTAAAGGGATTTCCTCACGAAAAAAAAAAAAAAAAAGGGAGTGTATGGTAATACCTACTTAGAAGAGACGATTTTGCAATATTAAATTAATTAATTAAATTTAAAAAGAAGTACCTGAAGATTAAAAAAACCATCAACTTTTTTTTAATTAAAATATTATTAAGCTGTTCTTGACACAAAAATTGCCGCACCTCGACCAATAAACAAAGTGGAAAGAAGAAAATTTGCAAAGATTATCATTCAATTACAAAAATTGGTCCCGGAAATTACGTATCCGTTTTAATTAGAAAAAGACTACCTTACCCCCGGAGTTCGATAAATTCCCACAACTTGGGCAAACTTGGAATTAAGTTCAGCTAAGGATTAAAATAATTCAAGACCAATCGGGTTAAGTTTTATAGGAACTTTGCTCATTACTGTACGTACGAGATGCCTTCTTTATACGATGAAGATTATACTTATTAGTTATTACTAACTAGAGCGAGTTAAGAGTGGGTTCAAATCCATAAATATATTAAAAAAATATTTTTTCTTTACCTGCGGTGTACTCCGTATATGATAAACATACTGTAAGCACACCCCATTCCCTAATTTTCGAAACATTAGTATATGTTATGTGGTGGAACTGAACGTCACGTTTTATATTGTTACCAGAGCGAGAGAATGAAAATAATTCAATATCCCTAGTAGGAATCGAACCCAAGAACCGTCTCCTATAATTGGATAGTAATTAAGTGTAGTTGGAACTGTACATTATTCTTACAATATATTTCTGCTGCTATACTATATCGAAACAAATAGCGAACTTGGGTTCCAATTACTATGAGAAAATATATCGAAACCAGAGGTGGAGAACGTAACTACTTATCTATATTGACTCTAAAATTATAGATTCGATTTTAAAATATATTTAAACACAATATTGCAAGATAATAATTTTAAAAATATAACATTCAGTTTGATATAAGGTAAAACGAGAAAAACATTGCAGGCATCTTCCAAAGACAGTGGCAACACTAAAATGTATTCAGATTAAACCCAAGTAAAGTAAAAGCACGGAACGGAAACAACCACTTAAATCTCAGGTTACTCTAAGCATTTTAGAATCGTTAACCAGTCGTAAGTGCACGAGCTGCGATAAAACTTGGCTTGACCTGTTAGCTGTTAGTTCAAACGAAACGCTTTAACAGCGGGATTAAAATAATAGAAAGCGAAATGCGTTTAGTGTTACAAATCCTAGCCATCTATTTTTAGGTACCTACCTACCTGCGGCTTCGACTGCGTGTTCTAATTTAAGAGAGATTTTTGTAACCACTATTGGATCATTGAATGAACATAGAGCTTTTTCACTGTACGGAAGTAGAAGTTAACGTACACATAGCACATAACCCATATTCTTCAATAAATGGACAACTCAATATATACATAATTATTCGATTAAAACCAGTAGTTCCTGAGATGAGCGCGTTCAATCAAACAAACTCTCCAGTTTTAATGACTGATTACACTTTTTCTGTGTGTTGATAAATGTCCTGTATTTTAAAGGATATTTAAGACCATAAAAGAATAAAAAGCGAAGAAAAAGACAGGTACGTTTTCTCCGATTTAGCTGATATTTAAAGAAATAACGCATTGCCAGTCACTTTGTCCATGACAAAATTGAACGCCAAACCGTTGGCTTATCATTCAGTGAGTGTCACATTAACTACTCGAGCAAAAATTCATATTATTGGAATAACAGATCGATACCTAAAGCTATCACAAATACTAAAATAATATTATTTAAAATAGTTATTCTATTTCATTAAAATAGTTGTTTGATTATTAAATTCGATTCAAATACATATTTATTTTGCACTTAAAATATTTATATGGCCGTCACGCAGGGGCACAAAGTGTGACTGTAAAATCGACTGGTTGTGGGTAAGATTCCCACTCGAGGAAGTGAAATATTTATTTATATTTTCATTTTCTCGCTCTGGTGTTGAGGCAAAGCGCAGCGTTGAATTCCGCCACTCAACACGCAATGCCTCCAGAACTCGGCGGAAAGTGGGGAACAGAGTGTATTAACACTAGGTTCCCTCTGCCTATCCTGCTCTGTGCGGGATACAGCGTGAAGCTGTTAGATTTTTTAATTTTAACCTAGTGTTAAGACACTCCATTCCACAATATGACACTTCTATTCTCCACTTTCCACAGAATTATTGAAGCAATACGTGTTGAGTGGCGGGATTGAACGCCGAGCTTTGCCTAGCGAGAAAATGAAAATATTAAATATTTCGTTCTCCCAAGTGGGAATCCAACCCATACCCATCGGACATACAGGCTTACGCTAGTGCTCCTGCGTCACGACGACCACAAACAATAATGTACTTCATATTAAAAATGAAATATCTAACTTAATACAGAATTAAAATAACATGAAACCAATCAGGCGGACTTCCACAGGAAGTTTGCTCGTTACGCAGCATCGGGTGCACAACTGCACAGTACACAGTGTACAGTGTATTGCACTGTGGTGCATTGTATCGATAACTCGCTAACAGACGGACAAAGTAGGAGGCATTATTCTATTCCATTCAGGGATAGTTAGCTTTGATTGATCTTGATAGTCTACTATTGCTTTATTCAAATTAATTGCTTGACGTTCATATAACATACCATATAAAGGATATAGTTTTTTTTTATAGAAGAAATCGACAAATATCTTAAAATCTGACACCTCTATCAAAGAGGCCGTTGCGGCGCTGGGGCACAAGCGAAGCTCGACGGTTCGATTCCCACTCGAGAAATATTTACCTAATATTTTCATTTCGTCGCTCTGGGAACCAGGCAAAGTGCGGCGTTGGTTTTACAACCCAACATGCAATGCCTCAAGAACTCAGCGGAAAGTGGGCCATGACGGAAGTCGGAAACGGAGTGTCTTAACACTAGGTTTCCATGTCCGTTACATTAAAACTGTAAAAAAAATACATCAAAACATTTAGATTTCAGTAAAAATGTGGATTGCTCACTACGCACACGCTATAAAGAGAGACAGAATTAGGTAGCCTCATTTGTTTTTTCTTTTTTTTTCGATGGGCACATTTTAGGTTGGCTCCCCTACTTTATGAGTAGGTAATAAATCTATGTATGTCCCCCGTGTAGCAGGATAGGCACTTAGGCAGGATCCCCACTTTTAGCCCAATTTGAGAGACATTGCGTAATGAGTATTTATTGATAGAAGTCAACGCCACGCTTAGTTTCGTTACCTACAGCGAGAAAATATAAAATAATGCATTCCCTCGGACGTTAATCGAACCCCCAAACACCATACAACCTCCTACAAATAATTAGGAAAGAACATAATACCCATTTCACCGCAGTAATACCAACATGACCTGGTATTTAAGTCAGGTTTTCATAACTCCTGAGCCTAACAAGCTAATCCTACCGGCGCTACGTGGTTTTACTTTACATTTTTATTACTAGCTGTACACTTAAATGTGTATTTAGCACATAAAAGTGTAGTTAAATTAAATTTTCACATAATTCGGGGAAATAATTCGGGGTTTTGGTAACAATTATATAATTTATATAATTTAATGGATATATTTTTGTGATTTTTCCTTCTTGAGTGACTATTCTGTGACAAAATGTGTGTGGCTTATTGGTAATTTTATATATTATGTCTGATAAGCCTCTGAATGAAAAAGCACTCTCATAGATTTACAGTCAGCGTCTATCTCTAAGCGCAATGGTTCTGAGTTCGATCCCCGCTTAGGGTAAGGACTTATATTAATTTCCCTACGTTGATAAGACGAACAGCGACGTTAAATTCCATCACTTAAGAGGCAATGTCTCGAATACCTGCTTAAATATAGCGAAAAGATGAGAAACACGATTATTTTTATACTTTTTTATGTGTTTAAATAACAAAGTATTTCTCTATCCTAAGTGTGTAATAACCCTTTAAAACTGATAAAAATGATTATGTTCCCTAGATAATAAGAAATCTTATGCATTATAAATCTTTTAATGTGTTAACGAAAAGAGCTATAAACCTTTTTAGCGCAATGGCACAAGCTTTTGACTATAAGCTCGACGATAGTGGGTTCGATTCTCACACAAGGAAATGAAAAATTTGATATTTTTATTTTCCATGCTATGGTGTCAAAGGGAAGTATCTTAATGGTTCCCTCTGAGTACCTTAGTTGTTCGGGATACAGCATGAAGCTGTTAAGACACTATGTTCCATCGCATTCTCCAAATACGTTTGTTACCAGAGAGAGAAAATGATCAATTCCCACGATTTGTAATCAAACGCGTTACCGTCGCGTTTACAATCAGACGCTAAGCTCATTAATATACATATAAATATCAATATTAAGCTGATATTAAATCTCACACAAAGACATCCAAATCCCATAATCTATTCCAAATCTCCAAATCAATGATATATTTGTAGGATAGATAAAAATAGTCTTCAAATTCAAACGACTTAAGTCGTTTCGTACACGTTTAGAGCGACGACCAATAATATCTGTCGTAACCTCTGAATTTTAGTGCCATTTCGCAAAGTTCAAAGATGGGATATTATATTGTGATCTAAATTTCTTGATTATAGCTTCTTTAATAGGAATTATATTACAATCTCTGTTCTTTTCTTCCTTTTTGTATATTTATATATAAACTTTTATCGATAAATGATAAATCTTTGAAAAATATATATATTTTTCATATTTGTAAAAAATAGAATCAGAGTTAGGTGTCGACGTCTTAGAGTATGAGTGAAATCCAATCCAATATTTTGTTTATAGCTTACGTACATATTTAAACATATATCTTTACTTATATAGGAGGATAGGTCAAGGGAACCTAGTGTTAAGACATTTCATTACTCAAAATTCTCCGCAAAATTTTCTAGACGCTGTTTTATTTTCGATTGGCGGAGCTCAACACCGCAAAAAAATTGAAATAAAATACATTCCATCGAGTGGTAATCGAACCACGACCGTTGCGTTTACAGTCAGTAAGCTTTCAACGAGGATAAAGTATTTCCCTCTTAAAAAACAAATTATTAAGCGAAGCCCCCTTAACTTTAAAATTTCCTTTTACATCGACCATTTAATTTCATTAAGCGACAGATCCAAACCACAGCTAAGTAGTACAAAGTTAAATTCCGTAATAACTCTTAGTTAAATCTATTCAGCCTCTTCCACCTGAACGAATAAAAAAATTTGACCTTTAAAACTTCCACTAGCCTCGCCTACAATTTTATATTTATATTTATGAATGTGATGTGTACGGTTATGTCGAGTTATTTAACTGCTCCTTGGAGAATAATTTCTGAAGGAACTGTTTTTTTTTAATATAAAAAAGTTGAGTTTTTAATAAATTAAAATAAAAAAAATAATTAGCTTCACGCTTTATCTCGAGAATTTAGAATATAGCGTTCTTTTTTTTTTTTTTTTTACAATCATACACTGTCTATCTCTATTTAAATTATAGTCTCTCTTTATCCATATAAAACAAATCTTCTATTAAAGAATGATCAACAGTCAACGCACAGCAGGAACTACGGAGCGTAGAACGCTGAAATTTTGCATGGGTCCTTGAGAAGTGCAGGTGAGCAATGAGGATTTCCCGAAATCCCAACGTAAACAGGAACTCAACTGAAAAGAAATTATACAAAACACACAAATCCTTTGCAGACCATCATTAAAACATCGTACAGACAGATGATAAATCGATTATTAAATATTATTTCCCAAAATTGTATTTGAATTGAAGTTGTAACTTTTGTCAATAGAAGTAGAAGCGCCTCACCTAAACTACGGTGCCTAAACGGTCGACCTTCACACGTCAGCCACAACTATAATTATTTCATTGTGTGTTATTAAAGTCACGCGATGTCGCGATAAGGCGGCCAAGTGTTTATTTTATATAACACGCATTCTTTTTCTCACTGTATCCCGCATATAGCAGGGTAGGCAGATGGAACCTAGTGTGATAACACTCCGTTCCTAACTTTCCGAAAATAAACGCCACGCTTTGTCTTTGTTTCAAAACGAGGTAAAGACATTTCCTCGAGTGTGAATTGAGCCTACAATCGTCGCGTTTACAGTCACATGTAGTGTCCCTACACCACGACGGTCTCAATCAGCATTCATAGGATATTTATATGAGGTATGCAGTGAGTCTAGTGTTGATACACTCTACTGTCTATTTTTTGCTGATTTAAGAGACATTTTGTGTTTATTTGGCCAAAACCAAGTGTTAACGGTAGTTTTAGTTAAGGTATTCATTACGAATTAAAAGCAAAAATAAATGTTATTAAAATGAATCCAAATAGAACGAAACATTTACAAATTGTTTGTTAAAATAATTATTATGATTTACAACTTAAAAATTGTGACGATTGAAGGTAAAATTTGTAAATTAAATTAAATACTTTTACTAATGACAATATGGATTATATTTTAAGTATAAAATTTGTAACTATGACTATTGTAACTCAAATTAAATATTTTATAAGTGATGCCAGCACTGATACTGCTTTTATTGTAAATTATATTTCTAAGGATTTTGTCCTTGTGCTTGTACTGTGTACAAAAGAAAGAGTTGAGCATAGCTTTGCTAACATTTTGAGATCATTATTAAGCTCTAAACAAAAGTGTTCAAGTGAAATCTCAAGTGCTAAAAGTTTAAGTGATAGCCTTAAGTGCAAAGCGTTAAGAATTAAGTGATATAAATAAAAAAAAATAAAACGTGGGTTGTTTTGAGAAAAAAGAAGCTATCAACTGCTTTATCTTATCCGATCAATTTGCTATTTATCTAAGAGATCGAATCCACAAACACAATTTACAGTTAACTCTTGCCAACTGTGCCACTAGGGTGGCCCTGCATTTAATTGCCTTTTAAAATTTCATTCGTTTCTGCGTACATATGTACATGTTCGATATATACAGTACCAGCCAATACTAGCCTCTATAATCTCTTACATAAGAACTTTACTTACTTTTTACTACGTACTGACCGTACTTTTGCATTGCAAAAGCTTTTACAAGGGGTAGTATTAAAAAATCAATCCACCAATTCGCTTCGAATCAAGCAATTTACGTAAAACAAACATTTTTGGGAAGGAAAATATTAGAGTACATGTTTTTACAGCCTTTTTTTGGGAGATGCTCTTCAAATATACTGCACTTTTAAAAATAGATACAGGTGGAATTTATAAATTTTAAATGTTTGTTATAAATTTTGTATTTTGCCCTTCTGGTTACAAGGCAAAGTTCGGTGCGTTAAGTTCCGCCATTCAACACGCAACGCCTCGAGAATTCGGTGGAAAGTTGGGAACAGAAATGTCTTAATGGGGCGGAGTGCCTTAAGACTAGGTTCCCAGGTTTTCCCCGCCTACTCTGTTTAGCGCCGGATAGAGTTTGAAACTAAAAAAAGGTATATATTTCGTAATTTGTAATGTAGACACAGTCAGAATATAAAACCTAACTTTAATGAGGATTCGTTTATTTCTAATAATTGTAAATTAGTAAACGTAGATTATAAAAAGAAGTGTTCCCGATTTTTTGTCCAAATTTCGAGACATCGCTTGTTTAGTGACGGAACACAACGCCACGTTTTATCTTCTTACTAGAGAGAGTGCAGCAGAAAATAGCTCGTTCCCTCGTGTGGGAATCCAACCTATTAGTCGTCACGCTCACACTGAGACGCTGTATAGCTCCACCATTGCAGTCTTTAATGTAGTCAGAAAAGTAAATTAGCGTTTAATTAACATTATATTAGAACATAAACATACACCAAACTCATTAACATGTTTGTGTATAACTTTTCACAGTTTATGACCGAAATCAGTTTACATTTTAGAACATATTAGGTAAATAAATGAATAAAGTTTATAAAAAGTTATGAGGTTATAATAGTATGAAGCGCAGTAACACATTATACGACTGTAAATGCGATGGTTGTGAGTTCGATTTCCACTCGGGAATGACAATAAATTAAGTCCGCCAATCGACACGTCATTTCTCAAAAATAAGGCCGTGCGCGTGAAACGGGGTGTCTTCCCACGGTTGCTCTGCTATGCACGGTATTTTCACGGTATTACGGATTTTTTTTAACTCCACACTGTGTCCTGTGCGTGAAAGGGTTGACATAGGGAGCTCCGGAACATAATGTTTAAATACTCCGTTCCTAAAAAGGAATTTGCCGCCGCATTCTGGCGTTATTTTGTGTTGACTGACTAAACTCAACACCGCGAATAACAAAGCTAAGAAATAAAAATATTTTATATTGCATTTTCTTCAGTAGCAATCGAACCCAAGACCTGTCGCGATTCTCCCAAAAATCCCTACAAATTTTAATATCCACGACCCAAAAATAGGTAAAAACCTCCCTAAACTCGCGTCGGTGACGACTTGCAAAGTGTAAGCACATTTCCTTCATGACTTCGCTGAAGCCGGATGTGTAGATTAATCGTACTGACAAACACATTCGTCGAGTCACTTGGAGTAAACTTTTAAATTCTAAGTTAAATTAAACTTGGTTATTTTGGTACTCGTTTAGAATATTTTTCCGTTTTTTTCTCTTTTTTTAGGTATTCTATAACAGGGAAGTGTGGGCAATGGGAACTTAGTGGTGTTAGGTCACGTTTTGTTCAACCCTTTTGACTTCATTTAGTATATTTCTAATATTACATAGACATTGAAACGACGCGGTCGATTTTTAACACGATTTTATAAAAAGGGTTGGTTTTATATGCACTTTTACTCCTGACCGGTTTTCCTTTGAAATTTTATTTGGCTTCAAAGCATTGTAGTATCTTCTGTATATGATTCATATGAAGAAAACTTGAGGAGAGTCGTGGCGCAGCAGCACAAGCGTGCGTCTGTAAAACGCGACGAAATGACAAAACGAGTTGAGTTCCGTCATTCAGCACGAAATAGAAATGTCTGAATGTCGTATCACTAGGTCCCCAGGTTACCTCTACCTACTACGCTACGTGTGAGAACCTAGTGTTAAGACACACACGTTCCCCACTTTCCGCCGAATTATCAGGCATTAAGTACTGTAAATTTAAAAAATGAACTGTTAAAATAGTGTAGAGCAAACTAATGTACCTCTATTAAGCAAACTCTTTTGACTAGCAAGTTAACTGCCATACAAAGAACACACGCTATATTTCACGCAAGTTTAAGCTGCAAGGACATTTTGCATTCGAGTCCCGTCACCGCGTGATAAATGGCGGCGACGGATACAGTCGGTGCCCTTCCGTCTGCCACTACGGTTCCGGGGATGGAAATATTACGTGCCTACTATGGGCATGTAAAATTATGTACAAAAAAATACGAATTAAATGCTTTTTTAGTGATGATATGGAAAAAATTAAAGTTTATAAAGTTGTCTGAAAAAATCAATTGTCGGTTAGCTATATGACCGCATTTTGTGTCTCATGAATTGTTACTTTTCGACATTTTACATATATCTATATATAGCGAATAAGCAAAGTTATATTAAATGTAATTTATTTTTAAAGTGGGAATCGAACCCACAAGCGTTATGTGTATGCACAGACATTTCCAATTTGCGTTATGATCACAAAATATTTTGTTATTATATATATAGAATTACCTTTCACCTGTGGCTTTGCTTGTGTCGTCCAATAGAAAACTAAGAACTATGTAAGTACATGACTCCAGTTTTGAAACAAACTTTAGTTCATAATGAGTATGTTTTCATGTTGTATTTGAAACAAATGAAGAAAAGACGGAATGCAAGATCGGTGTAAACAAAAAAAAAAGTCAGTGTAAATGGTAATATATTAGATCAAGTGAATGAAGAAATATATTTGGGAAGTATGTTCAGTAGAGATTGAAGATACGAGATGGATGCGGAAAGGCGTATTGCTGCCGGCAACCGATAAGCTGAATTGATGAGACGACGAAACGTCAACATATCTGCACGTATGGCCGAACACAATGCAGTGTTGGTGCCGACGCTGTTATACTGCAGCAAAACTGGATATTACAGAAGAAGAAAGAAAGAAAGATGAATGCTGTGGAGATGCGATCTCTTCGTAGGATCACGGAGTCAGCTTAGCTGATCGAATTCGCAATGAAGAGATACACAGAATGGCAGGTACCAGAGGATGTCACAGTGAGAATGAAGAAGAACGTGCTCAGCTGGTTTGGGCACATCGAACGAATGAATGATAAAAGAGTGGCAAAAAAGATTTATGACAGGAAAGTGAGGGAGAGGTACGAGAGGTAGGGAGAGACCTCGGTTGACCTTCGAAAACACAGTATCAAAGATAGTAGAGGAAGGTCACGTAAAAGGAGGTTTTAAATAAAAACAATTAGTTCCAGGATATAATCCGCAATCTCTGCAGTGTTCGGTTAGGCATATGTACGTACCACAAAGCCGCAAACTTTGTGAGCATTTTAATATAACAATAAATTATATTTTATCATATTGTCACTATCCACTTTACGTTAATGTTTCATATAATTTTGTGGCTTTCAAAAGGCTCAATTTAATAATTACTATAATCATTTTATTACCTTTTTCATACAATCGTAATCGTAGTAAAGTATTACTTTATTAGTTACTCCTGTAATTATGGAAAATTCAAGTTCAGGACACTCAATAATGTTGAGTGACGGAACTCAATAACTTGCGTCTTGTTACCAGAAGCGCAAAATTTAAGTTTCCCCGAGTGGTAATCGAACCCTCAACTCATTGTGCCTGTTTCGGTGTATACACATGTTTATATTTGTAACTAGTCCATACTAGACCATAGTCTATAACGTGAAGACAAGCTTTACCCGTACCCGCACCATCAGTAAATTATTCAAAAAGTTGCCTACAACTTTAATGGAAATACAATGTGATATAACCGAAAGTTGCAGAGGTTAAACGTCGGAGCTTTTTTGTACATATATTATGTAAATATGTTTCAAGAAGTTTGTAATAGTACTTTGTTACCTTAGATTACATTTTAAATGAAACTCTTTAAACGGGTTAATCGCGTATATTTGAGTAGGTGTTTTGTTAAAAAAACTGACGTTATGAACATTTTGCAGTAGCACGTGACCACGGTTAGACCTAGGTCACGGTCCGATTTCAGTCTGTTAAAAATACTCTTATATGAGAAATAATGAGTATGAATTCTCACTTAGCTTGTCTAAACAGATTCAATCAAAACGTGTAAATATTTCGAAAATCCAAGATATGTGTAGCACTTAAAACTACCAATCGACAAATCGATGAAAGTATATAAATAATTTTAAAAAATATTATTGCAGTCATGTATTAAAGCTACTTTATAATTATGAATAAATATTTTCAAAAATATTAAAATAATAAAAAATATTTATTCATACTTACCACGATACTGCAGACAGTCTCAAAGTAAGAAAGCGAACATCGGAGTGTATTAACACTTTGTTCCCTCTGCCCTATCTGTTGTAAAGCGCTAAGCTAAAAATGTATACATACAGTGTGACGATATCGAATCTGTAAACCTCTTCATGTGAAATAATAACTGTCACATTAAGTGAACACAGTGTCACAATATATTAATAGTGGAACAATTCGGAACCAAAAGTAAACAAAATGAACGACTTAATGTCAATTTAACTAGAAAAAAATAGATAATTCCTAAATGTAGGTAGGTAGGTAGGTAGGTAGGTAGGTACCACTCAGATTTTTGCGGGATAGGTCAAGTGAGTACTCTCAACAAAATGCGATCTCAATTTAATTTTACCGCCCGCTTACCAATGATAACTGAATTTTATACGTAAATGTCTTTTATATCTTTTATTCTCGTGGATTTCAAAGGTAGGCAGATAGAGCCGGTGATACGACCAATTACAGCTTTTTATGTTAATTTTTGTTTTATCTTTGAGATGGGATTTGTGGGGTAATATAAGCCTATGGATGTGTTTGTAAAAAGATAAACGATTAATAGTTATATATTATAAATACAAACGTCGCTCGTGGCGCTGGGGCACTGTATCTGTAAGCGCGAAAGTAGTGAGTATGATTCCAAATTCCGGAAAGAATTTTTTAATCACTGAATGTCTCGTGTAAAAAACAAAGCGCGATATTGAGTTCTGCCACTTTATATGCAATGTCTCGAAACATTGGCGGAAGGTGAAAGACTAAGCAGCTTAGTCAATAAACATTGAGGATCTGCACTAGGTTCCCATATAAGTGTATATTTAACAGATTGAGATCGGACTGAGAACGGACCAAAATTGGCACTAGTGTTAATTGTCCCTTAAAGATAGGTTTCCTCGGCCTGCAGTTTCCATTTAGACCATTTAAAACAAAACATCAAACCACAAGACAATAAAGAAAAAACAAAATAAAATTATATAAAAATTTCATTATAATCTTCTTATAAACTCTAACAATTATTCGTACTACAAATACATATTGTTACATTTATAGGTATACTATTAAATACGTTTCGTAAGCAAAACTAATCTCTTGTAACGTAATACCGCCATGTGGACAAAGGACAACAGAGGGTAGTATTAGCACCACATGTCGAAACAACCCTCGATAGAGTGGCTAGTTTTTGGGAATTACAAAATTCCCCGAATTATTTGAGACAGAGTTCTAAAGTTACACATTTATTTATAAGACATAAAGTCGATTTTCATCAAGCTATTATATAAGGGGTTGGTTTTATACTTTCACTCTTGACCGATTTTTCTTTGAAATTTTATTTGGCTTCAAAGTATTGTAGTATCAAATGTTATCTTCTATATATAATTTATATACAGAAAACTTGAGGCCAACTCGGTGGCGCAGGTGCACAAGCGTGCGTTTGTAAACGGGTTGTGGGTGTGACTCCCATTCAAAGGAATGAAATATTTAATATCTTAATTTTCTCTCTCTA
>DWMY01001961.1:0-12966 GCA_018249775.1 Heliconius hecalesia formosus
TAAATATATTAAGTGACATCAGCACATTTAAGAGAGCTTTAAAAAACATAACATAGGTAAAAATAACGTTATGTTACAACAATATATACATATAATAAATAATTAGCTTTATGTATATTTTATGAATTTCAAATATCAACATTGGTCATATTTTTTAGTTCGAAATATTCAAAAATTCTTATAAAAATTACGATAATGTTGTAAAAAAAACATATTAGAATATTACAGATTAAAGTAATAAAAAAATCATATTAGAAACCATTATAGTTGTCAATCAATTCTGCTTATTAAATCATTAATCATGTATTTTAAGCGGGCGAAGCCGTGGGCGGGCCGCTAGTAATTAATATATTATTATAGAAATGACAAGGGAAATCTTACTGAGTTTTCTCAAATAGGCACGTGTGTATATGGTGTAATATTGTTATTGTTATTGCGTCATTATAGCGTCATATAAAAAGAGATAACCTAAAAAATAATAATTCATAGTAATGTATTTGATTTTCACGATTATTACACATTTTAAATGAAACTATTTAACATAGTTTTATTTAAAATTAATAATAATTCATTTCTATAATTTCTAAATTATAAGTTAAAATGAAATAGGAATTTCATTCGTTTGTTTTTTTTAAATTATATTTTCTTGTTTAATCCTTGTACTTTATTGTATAAAAACCCCGAGACTTGTAATATGTGGATTGACTCTCTTCTTGGCTAAAGCGCCGAAAACGGTGTCTTGGATATAATGTCATTTCACAATTTTGTTTGACTTCCACCTAAAGCCGATGAATGTTATACATTCATTATTCAAAATGTTCGTAATTTTTAGTAAAAATGTAAAAACATGTAAACATGTAAAGTAAAAACTATAATTTCATTTACAAATCGGAAATCACAAAAAAGGTGTTTGAAGCAAATATTGATAAACATAAGGCGCAGTGAGTATTGGATGAGTATTATTAACGTAATGGTTAGGGATTTGATCTCCACTTGGAGGAATAAATTATTAATTTATCCGCTCTGGCAACATAAAGTACGGCCTTGAGTTCCGCCACTCCACATGCAATGTCTCAAATTTGGTCGGAAAGTGGAGAATGGAGTGTCTAGACACTAGACTCTCTCTGCTGTTAAGTGGGATGAAGCGTGAAGATGAAAAAAGTGCATAAATTTCATATACATTCGTATATACATTTTAGTCAAAAGCTTTTATCAATATAATATTGTTTTGTACAATAAGAAGCTGAATAACATTCCCTAATAGCAATTAGAGATAAATTAAAACTGTCACAGTAAACAATGGAGGGAACAGATATACATAATTAAACTTTCTACGAACTTTAGCTCTTAAAAGATTGCATTTGCATATTTCCCATTTCGACGCGAACTTTTGGTTAACGAATGAATTAACGGGAAGATACGTTCTGTTTTCTTTGAGGTTTTGTTATTAATGAAAAGCAAAAGCATATTATCAGTATAGAAAACAGGAGGCCTTCTAGCACACTTCAGTGCAGGTCGTTTAGAGACTCATCCACATCGTGCTTCAAGCGGGGGAAGTACGTGTGGATAAAGATCAAGGAGTTGTATTTGAGCTGTCAACTTCAAATATTATTGATAAAGTTTTCGACAAAAGAAGGCCGGAGAGTGAGTGCCAATGACCGTAACTATGAAGCGGTCCAGGCTGTATAGGCAGTATAAGTCGGGCACTTACAATGTGTTATGTGTAAACATCTCTTAGCTATTTCCATTTTACAAGCGAGTGAAGCCGCAGGTATTTCAGTTGACAGCCCTTGATTTCACAGCCTGATTCCTACCGAACACTAAGCATCAATAGATCAAAAGTGACATGATAGTAAATATCAATGTATTGACATTTTTTATATTTAAACACGGCACTTTGGTACAGAGTGGCCGCGGGCGATGACGTCACCTACAATATGGTGCTGTCGCCCTATCTCACACGACGACACCACGCCACACCACGCCGATATCACAAGATTACCAGATCTGGGACGTTTTACCTCTTATGTAAGTAATATGTATCGGTCGCCGCCGTCTGCCAAAAAGGTGGGCCTTATTTTGCTTTTGTGTACATGTTCGTTTCTCAAATATGATTAATATTTGAGAGGGAATTGATGGATTGGAAAGTTTCGTAAGTGATATTATATTTAAATGAAAGTATATTAATAAATGTCACATCGTCTTATTGTTATAGGTTCGATACGATTCGGGGGAGTTTTTGTTTAAATTTAATTATTTAATCTGCTAAGGTAAAAGACGGCATTAGGTTCTGCCTAATGCCGTGTTATGCCATCATAAACCTGTCTCAAAATAAGGCAGAAAATGGAGAACGGCTCGCCTGGACCTAGTGTCCAGTTCTTTTTATTACCGAACGAATGGCTATAACTACGTACATTTGTACTATTTATTTTATTATAATAAACAGAGAAACAAACGAAGTGAGACAATGCATTATCATCTCTACATATGTTAAATATTACGTAGCTTTTGTGGTTTGATATATGTTACGTACTTGTGTCCACTAAAACTTGCATTTCACTTTAATTATTATTATTAATTTCAATTTAATCTTATAAAGTGTTCCAGTATTTTATAAAGGAGACGAGGAGCCTTCTCTAGAGTATTTAAGAAAATAAAACTTTTCGATGCAAATGTAAAAGTGTTATCTTTTCTTTAGTAAAAGGGACCTTTTCCTATTAAAGTGTAGAACTTCGTTTCACAGTTAATATTTTATTTAAAGTTTTTGATAAAACTTTTCAATTTGTTAAAGTATTTACGCCGTTACTAAAATGAGACTCGGAATTCTAAGTTTATTCAAGTTACAGTCAATAATAATTGAAACTTTGCCTCCCTTTTTACTTTAAAAAACTATTTCTTCTCAACACCTGCAAAATCGAAAGTAATTTAATTAAATTAAATACTCTGCAGTGCGCGGGATAGCGTGAAGCTGAATCTGAATGACCATCGTGACGCGGTGAAACAACTGCTGATTGCCAAACTCGATGGTTCCGAGTTCGTTTCCCACTCAGAGGAACGTGCTTATAGGGTTCCGTATCTTCTAAGGAAAAAACAAACTCTTATAAGATTACTTTGTCGTCTGTATGGCTGTCTGTCTGTCTAGAGATTTTATCTCAGGAAAACTAGACTAGACTATAGAGAGAGAGAGAGAGTCAAAAATGAATAGAGTATTTCCGGTTGACCTAATTGTATACCGTAATTACATATCTAGAGATAATTATATATTAGTCCTAAGTCTATTTTTATATAAAAAAATATAGCTAGTAATTTAGAAAAAGTTAACACATAACACAAAATCAGTCATGGTTACGTTCCTCCATGAACAGACCAGGGAATGATTACAGTCCAATCAATTACTGGCAGCAAAAATCAATGTGACTAGTAGTGTAGTGCTTAGCGACAGATTATGTTGCGAGGAAGGGTCGTCCCTTCTCCATCACGCAGGCATTAACCTGTCGGCGTGACGAATGTAAGGATTTTATGGATGGCCCCAAATCCCAGTACATTACTCCCGGTCGCGTCTTGCCTCCACGCCTCTTTGCCTCCTCTGCCTTCTGCGCCTCCCACGGTCATAATAATCGTCTTAATTGTCAAGTGTTTTCTATTATTTATGCGTTTTTTCTTTTTACTAATTAATTCGGTTCGGTTCTCGACGGACACGTGGACTACTTTTTGCTATGATTGTATAATATTTGTGTTTTTAATTATTTAAATGTATATTTTCATTTTTTCGCTCTGGTGTCGAGAATCCAGAAAGTGTGGCAGCGGCTTTATGTTACAAATTACTTTTGAAACTCTATACTTTTGTATGAATACCTCAACATATAATAAAAGGATAGAAAAGTTGATTCTATACATGAAGTATATAAAAAAAAATTAGGTCAGTTAACATATCGATTATAAAAACTAAAAAACCACTCAGCAAAATTCTCGTCTGTCTATCTGGTTGTTTGTGCGCCTATCACACAAAAACTACCGAACAGAAATAGATACATTTTTATATGATTATAGCCAAGGGTCTGCAGATATCTTTTTTGGATTTCATCCCGGATTTCCTAAAAAAATAACAAATTACTTTAAATACCGTTAACTACTGGACGATTTGACATGGTAATAGTTCAAGGCCTAAAGCAAAATGTAGGATAGTTTTCATCATGGAGTATAAAGCAATTTAAAATAATTAAAATTTTAGTAGGAAATATAAAAATATGACACAATCAAATTACTTCTATTACTTGTAAGTGAAGCTAAATTATATAATTTAAATTAAAATTCTTAATGTTCGAACATTAAAAAACTCACAAACAAATTCGAACAAATCACTTCTCTTCCTATTTTACTTAACCACAATTTAGAAAAAGAACGTACAATTCAGTTTTTTAGTGAAACATAAATATTATTTTAAACGACAGCATTCGTGATATTATTAATTATGTTAGAAATTATTAGATATTGAAATAATTATATAGATGTAAACAATAAAAAGTAAAAGTATTCAAAAGTTAAATGGGAAAGTCGCGAGAGAGTCGCTAGTATAAAATATAAATATGTTTTCAATACAAATCCCTTTATTACTATATTTATAATTGCTACTGTTAAAGGGCGCGGCGTAAGTCCCTATAAGCTCCCTGTCTCATACTTAAACACAAAATAATTTAATTTACCAAAGTTAATTTAAAGCTTGCAAATAATTACTAAAATTAAATAAAGGTCCGCCTTTTCTAACACCTTTCTAAACAAAAATAGAATATCTATTTGAAAGCTGGCATATTTGCTAAACCTCGAAATACCAGAAGTGACTTAAGTGATACCAGACAAGAGCTCTCAGAATAGCGCAATGATTGCGGGCCGCCTCCACACTCAGCGCGCGGAATGTGAGGGAACTTTACGTGGAAAATGGATTATATACTGTAGAGCTTTTTGGTTTTTAGCTACACGCTGTGTCCCGCACATAGCAGGGTAGGAAGAGAGTTAACACTACGTACCCTGGGTACATAGTGTTAAGACACTTCGTTCCCGTGTACTGAGACCCTTGTGTCGCGATTGGCCTCAACTCTGCCGCCATAATAAAAAAGGCACAACTAACATTTTCTACGAAATTGAGTTATATATATATTCGGTATCAGGAAAAAAAGATTTATCTGAATATTTTTTTGTGCATTTTTAGTATTAATATAAGCAGAGATATCACAAGCCCAAAAAGGGCACAACTGCTCCACACTGCAAGTTTTAGTACAGGAAAAGGGCACATTGTGAGATACTTTTATTCACGTATGTATATTAAATATATTTCATTGAAAAGGCGTAATTGTCGTTTGTTAAGTATAAAAGGCAATTAAAATGAAGTGACAAGGAGGAAGTGTGCAGGGAATTACGCCAGTTAGTCCTCTCGGTTCGACGTCCTGGTAAGGTTGTATATACTTATACCATCATTGCTTAATGTACGACGATATTCATTTGATGTGTCAGTGTATTTAATAATAGAAGTTGTTGATAAAAACTTTTTGGTATGGCGAAAATAAAAACATAAATTTTTAATAATATGTTAGTCGCTATAATCATGTTTTTTAAGCATTGCATTGCATATTTTTATGTTGAAGCTTTTTATATTTTTAAATTAATAGTGGTACATTTTTCGGGAAATGTCTCTCTTTTAGATTTAGAGAAAGCTTTAATACTAAAAAGCTTACCTAGTCAGCTTCACGGTGTATCCCGCACACAGTAGGGTAGGCAGAGGGCACCTTGAATAAGACACTCTGTTCCCCCCTTTCTGCCGAATTCTGGAGGCATTGCGTGTTAAGTGGCAGAACTCAACGCCGCACTTTGTCTCGACACCAGAGCGAAGAAATGGAAATATAAATTTAAGTAAATATTTCATCTCCTCGAGTGGGGATCGAACCCACAACCAGTCGGTTTTACAATCACACTTTGTGCCGCTGCGCCACGACTGGCCTCTTAGCTTTGCTAGTGATTATACTATTCTCTTTGTTAGTTATTACAACACGTCATTACGGAGCGCAGGATTTGTAAATTAAACAACGAAACTTCGCATTTATATTTATATGCTGTGTTGCTACCCAACGACGGCCTTTATATTCTCTGTAGGTATATGTTGTAAAACATAGAAAGTCTTATCTCAACGAGAGCCAAGCGATATATATAAAAGGGTTAGTACATTGGTACTGAACACCTTCATTATGCTCGGCTCCCTTTGCTTGCCACACGAATTCTATGTAGTTACTAAATTAATACCATGCATTCGAAATGAAATTTTCAATATCAAATATGACCACAGAGACCGTATTCGATTATGCCAATAGATGCGCCGCGCTGTAGTCCTGTAGGCAGTGTGTGGCTCAGCATCACAGTAGATGTAGCATACAGTGGCTGGCATTTGCCTAATTAAACATTAAATTTTAGTGAAACTGACTAAAGTACTCTAGAGTATTTAATTGTGGCACTTCACAGCTCATGGCGTTGTTTTGCTCTATTATAGTTGGGAGTGCGAACGTTGTACTCGACAGTGTGCCGTTGAGGTAATGCACTTTTACCTGCATCTGGCTTCCTGCGGATTTAAGGAAAGAGAGTCATAATAGGTAATTTTAGAATGTTTTGTAGTTACACATATTTTTCCTTTTGTATAGCAAAACTGTTTGGGTGTTGTCGCTAATTACTATATGTTAATTCGCTCAGAAATTATATTTTTGAAATAGTATTACGCCTTCCTTGGCGTAGCGACAAACCTGCAAGCGCGACTGTTGTGGCTTCGATCCCCATGCGCGGCAAAAAGCAAAAATTATTTTTATTTCTTCGTTCTGGTAAGAAGACAAAATTTTGAGTTCCGCGAATAAATACACAATGTCTCGAAAATTGGGCGGTCACTGAGGAATTGAGTGTCTTAACACTACGTTCCCTTTATCTACGCTGATATAATATGCGGAACTTACCAAAAAAGTTAAAATTAAAAACATCAAGTAAATAAGTTTCTTTACAGCATCCATCCTCGTTCAAAACATCGCCAACATTTCGTTTAAATTTAATTTACGACTGTATTCGCGCCAATATTCAGCATATTCAGTGTAATTAGTTGGCAATATCATAAAAACGTAGCGGAGCGTAGCTATTAGATAGTAGGTAGTAGGTGGAAGGTAGTAGGTAGTAGGTAGTAGGTGGAAGGTAGTAGGTAGTAGGTGGAAGGTAGTAGGTAGTACGTAGTAGGTAGTAGGTACGGTGTTCGTATCCGTATTGTAGCCTCTTAATTGTGTCTCGCGGAGTATTGTGTGCGAGGGAATTTAATATTCAATTTTAATTATATTCGTTTATATATGATATATTTGGCTCAGATTAAGCGAATTTGAGGCCGTCGCGGTGGCTGACGGTAAGCGATTGCAGGTTCGATTCCCACTTGTGGGAATTAATTATCTTTATTGTTCACCTATTTGCTACCGCTATGTATGCAACACCACTCGGGTAGTGGGTAGATGTCATCATAAATTTAAACATTGTATTTAAAAACATGTATTTAATCTTAACAGTACCAAGAAACATCACGTTTAGTCCAGAATATAGAAGAGTAGGCAGAGGTAACGTTAGTGTTTATTTACATCGTTCTCCTTTTTTCGCTAAAATTGAGACAATGCGTGTAGATGGAAGTCAACGCGGCGCTTTGTTTCGATTAGGGGATGAAAATAATTCGAATGGGGATCGAGCCTGGAGAACGACGTTCTCCCTGCATACTCTGCAACAAGCGGAGTGAATAGAGAAGATAAAAAAATGTTAGTGCCGATTCTATATATCTAGGATTATATTTTAAAAAAATACGCGTGGCCTACTTACTGTCTAAACGATCCCACTTTTGCTCCTCGCGCCATATCTGTACTAGCTCGCTAGAAGCTTTTTAAGTTTTCTACGGTCGCGTAAAAAGAAAGTATTTTTTACAATATCTATTGAATTTTGTTCTTATATCTATAATAACATATTTTTCTATTTTCTGGTGCTAAATTTATAATATCTATATTAATATTATAGAGCTGAAAATTTGGTTGAACGCGCTAATATGAGGAGTCGCATTGGAACTATTCCTATTTAGAGGAAGACTGCAGGCTACAATGATTCCTCCGAGCGGAAGTAGAATTCTTTGTTATTAGAATCTATATCAGAGGGCACGCAGTTAAACCGTACCCGTAAAGTAATGCGGGTTAGTAAATATATAATAATGTAGTTGAAGCGGAAGAAAATCATTTATGAGAGTCACGGTCGTACTACAACTACTATAAGTTATTCAGTTTCTTTTTAACTGTTATATTCAAACAATATGATTCGATTTTAATGAATAGTCAAATATTTTTTAATTACAATTTTAATTTACAATCTATTGTCAAAATAAGTGCTTAGAAACAAATGTTTTATTTTAAATTCACTCGTAAGTTCTCTTGAACTTAGTCTTCTAAATCGCAGTTGAAATCGTTTTTTTTTAATACAGAATCCTGAAATTAAATTATTTATATACGTAATATACAAAATTATATTTATTATATGCCAATAGCATTTTGATTCCATATACTGCTATTTAATCGGCTGTGGCGTGGAGGAGCGGGAGCATACATGAGCAGTCCCGTCACGCGCCTGTCAGGGGGAAGTCATTTTAAGTACAAATGTTAAACATACTGAATATCTTCTTCCTAACGCGATTTACTTGAAAATACGAGATAAACTGATAAGGATCTTGGGAGGCGAAGCGTTGAATATTTTTAAGTAGGTAGCTAGTTGATATGAGTTGATCAGCAGTTAGCTCTATATGATATTGTGGGAAAGTGGTGGAACTCTATGTCACGCTGTGTCTAGTTACCAGAGAATCGAACCCACAACAGTTGCGTTTAGTCAGATACAGATATATACTATTAACATCCGAACACGCTTGCGACGCCGTATATTTTCAAAAGTTTCGTTACTTATACGGCTTAATCTTTAAGATTACTTTTAGCAAAATTTTAACAATATTTATCATATTATATTTCTTGTATACGCAGTGAGCTTAAAATTTGAAGCTTTAAGTTCATCTCCTCCCCACGTGGCCGTAGAGAAGTCCTAAAACTTTTACATTCTCGTAATGTAATTTAAACTTTTAAAGTACTTTATTGAAGTCAGTCGACCTTTTTAACTTGTTTAACCACCGTGTTAAGCTTTCAAGTTGTTCTAATTGTATGTTTGCATAATATTGAGTATATAGAGGGAAGATGTTGCGCCTGACATAACTGACACTTGAATGTTGCACTGACCGCTTACGAGATGACTAATAAGAGGAATGTGATGGTTCATGTAAGCTGACGTGGGTTAAAATATAAATCTTAAGATGAAAAGGAAATTTAAATTTATAATAAATATTTCTTTGATTTGATTACATTTTACACTATTAAATATTTAGTTAAGATCTTTACTAAAATCATACAGAATGTCGTAAAGATGATCAAAAAGCAAAAATTATGTTCACTTGATGTTATAATATGAAATAATCTATTTTTTATTAACTTTACGCTGTATCCCGCATGTAGCAGAGTGAACCTAGTGAAGAGACCCTCCGTTCTCCACCCTCCACCTAACTTTGGAGACATTACGTGTTAACTAAAGTAAATCATTGCCGTAATTTTAAAGAAATAAATAACCAAAATCTAAACAAATCAGAAGATTTAAGGCCAGTCGTGGCGCAATGGCACGAGGTGTGACTGTAAAACCGACTGGTTGTGGGTTCGATCCCCACTCGAGGAGATGAAATATTTAATTAAATTTATATTTTCATTTCTTCGCTCTGGTGTCGAGGACTAGCGCGGCGTTGAGTTCTGCCTCCCTTCCTCGACAGAAAGTGGGGAACGGAGTGTCTTAACATTAGGTTCCCTCTGCCTACTCTGCTGTGTGCGGGATACTGCTGATTATTATAAACTAATCAGAATAGTGAGAACACAAGTGAGCGCGGCGCAGACTAATGGGCACTCGCGGATATCAAGTGTCTCCGAGTGAGATCCCCAAACTAGGATATTCAGAGGAACGTAGTGACTTAACACTAGGTTTCCTTTACTTAAGTAGGAATAAACGTGAACTCGCTTTGTTTTACTCCTATGCTATAATAAAAATCGTCCTGAGTAACGTCGTCTAATTTTATAAAATAAATAACACACTTGTATATAATAACATTTTTTCTAAGTCGACGGAGCGTTGTGTGCAAACAAAGAGATCTAATTCGTTATATTTATGTATATAATACAAATTTATTTGTATTTCGTTCATAATAATGTGGAGTTTTCATAAAGTGTATGCTTATATACCTACTATTTAGTCAATATCAGTCGCTTGAATGAATAATGAGGAACGAACTAATGGAAGGATTTGATAGGATTGAGTATAGTATGGAGGAAACAGGAAATGTGCAGAGCACTACTCGCTGCACTCCTTAGGCTGTCGGGCGTTGTCTGTCTGTCGCTCAGTGACTACTTCAAATTAAGCTGAATAGGATTCGTTAACTATACTTTACGTAAAGTAGACTTGCTGTCGCCACACTTTAATTAGTAAATTCAGATAAAAATATACACTCGTATTATTGTCAGATGTAAGTCTCCCCTATAGTCCTACACTATCCTTGTTAAGAAGTTATAGCGTCTTGTGATGGATTCGATTATTTTTTATTTAACTATATATATATATTTTAGTTAAATATACATATTTTTTTACAAACACTGCTTTGAATACCACGATGAAAATTATTTTATAAGTGGCTATGGGTCTTATTCTATTACTGTCCTAAGATTCATTCACTTTTATGAAGTATTTATCATTATTTGACATTATTGGTTTTTTTTACTTGGTAATGTACAGATATTTTAAATCGGTTTATTTTTTTACTATCGTTTCGTATAACAAATACGTCGAATGGAATTGAATCCATAACCATAGCATGTGCACATAAACACTCCACTCCACTTCACTTTGCTTTCCAATATATTCATGTAAAATAAAACCGTATTTCTGTTTCTGTTTTAACTTTTAAGGTAAGATACTAAAAGCGCTGACTTTCGTTTACAGAACGCTGAAGCTACTTGTCGATACTGTAGAGGTAGAGTACACTCGAACTCTACGTGGAGCTAATATTACTGTACGTTCTACAAAATGCTCTACAATATGACGTCTCTAGATATTAACCACACTATGAACTATATCTCGGACAACGGTTGAGTAAAATAAATTAGAAATGGTTTGTTCTAGCTTAACGCTGAATCCCGCAAAGAGCAGGGTAGGCAGGGGAAACCTAGTGTTAAGACACTCCGTTACTCTGCTTTTTGTCTAAATTTCGAGACTTGTGCGGCGGAAGGCAACGCCCCGCTTTGTCTTATTGACAGAGCGAGGAAATGAAAACATCTGACAATGGAAACGGAACCCACAACCGTTACATTTACAATCAGTCGATGAGTCCCTACGGCACGATGGCCTCTTACATTTATAGAATACGAGTGTACCTACGTATTATTTATATTATGGAAGTTACTCAAAGTAACTTCTTACATAATAAACATAATGTATCGAGTATCGAGGTGGGGACGAGCAACTTCAAGGTGCCCCCTGTTTGTTGCCGCCGCGGGCTGTTGTATTTAAATTTTAGTTTGCACGTGAAATAACATTTGTTAATTCCTAAATACCTATTCGTCTTTAGACTAATGAATATCAAGAATATTTACCTATGTCTTTGATTTTCTGTAATTACAAAAACATGAATTAATTTAAACGGAGTCTCTTAACAATGAATACCCCCTTCTGCCTGTTCTGCTGCGGGAAAAAGCGTGAAATTTTCCCGAGTGGGGACCGAATCCAGGACTTCCTCAACGCGTTTACACTTAGACTTTCTAAACCGCATAAGGTAAATCAATAAATAGCAAGTCAATCTTTCGTTAAAAAAGCGTTTTTATAAATCAGCGATTGATTCAACGTTCGTTACGTTTAAGCGTGTGTTGTGTGCCTCATGCACATAGTATGAAATATAACTACAGGATATCTTAGTTTGATTCCCGATTAACTTTATTAATAATTTTTCGCAGTGAGACAGCGTCTGGCAGTAAGCAGGACGTTTGTGTGTTTGGTAGATGAAGTGCGGTGTTGAGTTCCGCCACTCTTCCGCCAATATGAAATAGGGGACGGAGTTTCTTATCACTCGATCACTCTGCCTACCTGTTTTACGGATAATAGTGTGATGCTGCTATTTGAACTTTTTTCGCCCCTCAGTTTCTGCCCAATATTCGGAACATTGGCCGCACGCACCCGACACTGGTGGCTACTCGCTACCAGCGCAAAAACATCAAAACAACTCACTGTCTCGAGTGGGACTCGACCCCACTACCATCTCATTAACAACCAGACGCTGGCCCGCAGCGACACTGAGTTATGTTCGTGTATTATAACACTACATTTGCAGCGCATTTATAGTGACTACTATAAGTGTATTAATGTATACCTTGTATTAGATTATCGTAAAGTATAAAAATTATAAGCACCTAAAGAAAGTTTATATTAACTTACAATTAGAAACAAAGTAGGTACAAAAATAACGAAAAAACATAAACAGTACATTCCAAAGCTTAAAATAAAAATTATAAATTGGTATGTTTTAATGAATACAATAGTGTTTTCACAAATACTTTTTAAATTACAACTTTGTCCAACAAAGGATGGCCAGCGTCTAGCACCTGTCCACGCCGTGACGCCGCGCCGTTCGTATTGTCGCATTGAAATGGACGAATTCAATTAAAAAGATTCACTTTAACGGAAATCCGGCGACGAATTATGGAAATATGTACCGAACGTGAGAGAAACAAATACACTTGTCGATCAATCGTCGAGTCCTTGTTGTTCCTCGACGTTAATGCAAATTGATTTGTTACGTTATGT
>DWMY01001962.1:0-12963 GCA_018249775.1 Heliconius hecalesia formosus
GCATGTATGAAGAGGTTGATGACAGTGGTCGAGGCGAAAGAGGTATGTAGAGACCGTAGCGTTTGGCGCTCCGTTCTCTCTGACTACCCCGCTAGGGATAAAGCGTGAAGCTAAGTTAAGTTAAGTTTAAGTTACTTCACTTTACCTACGTTGCTTACAGCGGGGTTCGAGTGCCACGTGTATTTTTTTATGTATTTACAAATATTTTTCTTATCTTTATGTGTGAATAGCATTTTAAAAATATAAAAAATAATACTTTTTTTATATTATATCTATTATATTGTTCATACTTAGACGTTGTAAGACAAAAAAAAATCGTTTGATATTAGTGTTAAACCCGGAAAGTTGTCTAGGTTTTGAATGCATTATACTGAAGACGGTATTGGCGTGTTATAATTATGATTGTAAATACACCTCTGCAACACAATTTAATTTCTCCATTAAATTATTTACTATATATAATTGAATCTGTGACTTATCTCCTTACTCACAAAGTAAAGCACCAAGCCGTCAGTAAGACACTTCAACACAATAGAAAATACAAAAGTCAAAACGTTCAAATGTATCATCCACCATATAATTCACACAGCGTGGCATTATTTATTACGCACTACTGTTCTATATTCCAGTAATTTATTGTTCGCGAAAAGATTTTTAGAGGAATATCAGTTTTTAAAGTTTTGTTTGGAACGTGAAAAATTGAGGACATCAGGTCGTGGCGTCCGACTGTGGACGCGACGGTTGTGGGTTCTATTCCCATTCGAGGTAATTAAATATTTTCATTTATTCTCTCCGGTGAGTTTAAAGCTCCGTGGCGCCGTGGCACAACATAAAAGTTATAGAATCGATGCCTATTATGGGGATTTTTTTGTTTCCTCACTGCATTTTGCAAAGCGCTTTTACCAGAGTGAGGTACACTCTTGTAAAAGCGCTTTGCAAAGCGCGGCATTAAGTTCCGCTACTCAACACGCAATGTCTCCAGAAATCGGTGGACTATAGGGAACGGAGTGTTTTAACATTAGGTTCCCTCTGTCTAACCTGCTGTCTGCAGGATACGACGTGACTTTAGTAACAAGATAATGTTTAGTGTTAAGTTTCACCACTCAAACGGAAACGGAGTGACTTAAGACTAGCTTATTTCTGCTTAATCTAATAATCACAGCGAAAAAAAAACCCCGCGGTATACAGAGCAAAGCTAAAAAAAATAAAAATCCGAAATCAAAAAGTACAGCGCTCCCCTTTATTCCAGTACAGTAGGAAGTAAAACATCACTACACATGTTACAGCGACGTATAAATCACAGATCTCTGATTTACGGCGCGATGTACGGAACTCGTATTTATTTATAATTCATTGTTCTGCCGTTAGGTGTTTTAGCTTTAAAATTATTTGTTAAATTCCTCGCTGGTCACCAGGACCAGGCAAAGCGTGGCGTTGAGCTCCAAAAGTGTGGAACTCAAGTGTAGTAAATTCGATAAAACTAGGACTTAAGCAGGTATCGTCGCTCTTTTTTTAATTTTCTTATCATTTATGGTACCGGAAATGGTCTAGGATTATTTATTTATCAAAACTTGTCAAAAACCGTCATGGCACAGTGGGCCTGGATTTTTATTTATTTTTTTTTTTAATGCTCTGGTAGGTCTCTAAAATTAAGGCATAGAGTGTCTTAACACTAGGCTGCCTCCGCCTATTTGTCTATTGCCTATATATATATTTTTTAAACAGATTTTTTTTATATCTCAGAACTGAGCAATACTTTTTGCTATTTAACCACCTTAGAAAATATAAAAAAATATATAAAGACAATAAAAGGAATTAAAAGGAAAAGGTCTAAAAAAAAACAATTTTTACCCTCAAAATAAGCGGATATCGCGAACAAAACTTCTCTTCTTAATTATAAAGGCAAATTATAGCAATATCGTACAAAGTGCCGCCTGAAACGGCCGGTTATTAAAAATTGATGGTCGCGTTTTATAATTTTATGTGACGCTAATGTGATTTAGAATATCATTAGCTCTGTGAAGTTCATTTATAGGCTTGTTGTGCTTAGAAAATTTGGTTCTTGGTTTACTTTTTTTCGTATAAAAATATAAAAGAAATCAATATTTTCTGTTGCACTTTTACCTCAAATAGCAGTGCATGCTGAGAAAGGGTATAAATATCTCTAAGTTAGATGTAAATTGGAGAACGGAGTGACCTAATATAAAGTGCCCGCTGTCTTGTTATACGTGAGAAAGGCTTGATTTAAAATATATTTTGTTAAGATAAGAATCCATATTCCGTATTCTTAGCGCTAAATATTTTATATACTTGATGGAGCTTTCAATCTTTAGCATAAGCTTAAGATTGAAAGCTGTAAGTGCGAACTTGAGAAAAAATATATACAAAAAAATACATTAAAAAAAATAAAAATCCATCACATTCCCATTTTCCGCACAATTTTGTATAAACAACAGATATTTAAAGGCAAATCGCTAAAGGTTTGATTGAAATGTGTTTTTTTTCCGCAATCCCTTCACTTCCGCTTGATCCCAAGCGGCCATATCGTAATGAAAGGCGAGACTTTTACTTTCATATCGAAATAAACGTTCCAAACGAATTTGTTTCAATATCTTGATTTGGTTTTTTATGTAGTGTGGAGTGAAATATGTTATTGCTATTTTTAGATTTAAAGTTTCAAGTAGTTCTTTCGTTTTTCAGCGTTAATTACAAAAAAAATAGAAAAAAAATGCTTAGCAGGCAGGCAGAGGGAACCGATTACTGGATTGTACTCGATCCGTTGCTCAATAGTCTTCAAAATATTTTAGATTTTTTTTATTTAGGGAAAACAAGGCAAACGAGCGTTCGGGTCACTTGATGGTAAGTAATCGCCGCTCATAACCCTGTCTCGTCTAACACCAGAGGAGCTACAGGTGCGTTGCCGGCTTTTAATGCCAAGGTTGGTTGTTTTGTAGGTTTCCGTAACCATTTAAGGAAAAAAGGAACACTTATAAGATCACTTTGTTGTCCGTCCGTCTGTCTGTCTGTCTATCAAGACTCTTTATCTCAGGAACGCTTGGAGATATTAAGTTCAAATTCAAACGATATCCCTACTTAGATCTACGATATGGGGCCGTAGATCTAAGTAGAAAAAAAAAATTAAAATTAAATTAAATTAGCTTCACGCTTTATCCCGCACACAGCAGGGTAGGCAGAGGGAACCTAGTGTTAAGACACTCCGTTCCCCACTTTCTGCCGAATTCAGGAGGCATTGCGTGTTGAGTGGTAGAACTTTCCTAATAAAAACATATTTCTATATTTACTTAGAAAAAAGATATGGCTGTTTATATCGCGTATCAAAAATCGCGTATTTCGACATTATCTAGGAAATCAACATTCATAGGGTACTTTCGGTTGACTTAGAAATTTATTAGCTAGCATCTACAAGCAGTACTAATTCAACAAAAAATCTGAAAATTATAGATTGATGGTTAAATCCTAAAAAATAATAACCTTAAAAAGAGGGCAAAATTTGGTATCAAAACTGCTAGCTCAGGTGAGGTTTCAGATGAAAGGGCTCTGGCTAAGCTAAGCCTTTCAGAAAAAGCTCAAGACCTCCAATTTTTTACGGAACCCTCGGTGGGCGAGGGCGACTCGCCCTTGTCCGGTTTCTTAAAGTACCCATGACCTATCGACCCTGAAAAAATGCAGTAGATGCAGCAAGTTCATTAAAAGGGATATTGGAAATGGAGTGTCTCCTATCATTAGGTCCCAGATTCCCTCTGAATACCCTAAGATGTAGGTATATTATTATATAAATTTCAATAACAAAATGGAATACAAAAGAAACGTAGTATCCATATTCTCATGTGAACAAAGCGTATTAGCGTATATTTGTATACGTCATTTTGGCATGTTGAAATGTAAATAAACCCTTCCTCCAAGTGGAAATTGAACTCACAATCATTACTTATACGAATAGTCTCATCCCAAGTTCACTACATCTCATTAAATATATTTAACGTCCTCGGTGGTTAGACCATTGGCTCTCATATCCTCCATCACTGCATCCAGCCAGCGCCTTATTATCAAAGCGAGGAAATGAAAATAAATCATACTCTCAAGTGGGAATCGAACCTACAGCCATCCCCCATACAATCATTATAACACGCCTAATTTACTATAACCTTACTTTCTTTATATAATATTTATTATATAAATTTCAATAACATATAAAAAATTGGCATACAAAAGACACAGTATCCATCTTCTCATATGAACAAAGCGCGTTGACGTATATATACGTCCCCTCGGCGTCGTTACCGAAATTGTAGCGATACGGACACCCGACGGGGCTGTTTCGATTATAATACTGGAACTAACAGCTGTATTCTTGATAATTTATTTACTTGCCTTTTTGGATACGTTTAGAAATATTATTTAGAAAAGTGTCAATGAACTGTAAAATATGTATAAATATAATTGTAAAGGAGTGTCTTAGTATTAGGTTTTTTCTGCCTAGCTTGCTGTGCTTGGAGGCAGCGTATAGCGTGAAACTAAAAAATAATATTATATTTAATATTATGTATTCATAACTATATAAATTTATTTTATTTACAATATTTGCGTTTTCTAAATTCATGCAATAGGCAGTTGGAATACAGTGTTGATATATTCCGCGTACCTCACGCATTGTTTAATGAACAGAACTATGTAGAGCAGGCTTTAGTTGTGGCTATTCTATAATAATTTTTAGATTCCGTTTTAGATTTTATTTTAAGTAACAGTTTAGGTTATAAAATTATTTAAAAAACTGTGTTACTTAAAAATTACTAGTAACACGGTGGAAAGTAGGGAACGATGTGACGTAACTCTAGGTCCCCCCTGCCTACTGTACTAAATGGGAGACAGCGTAAAGCTGAAGTAAATACTATTACATATTGTTTATTTATACTACCTATACATATACTATTTCAAAGTCGAAGAGCTTGTTTGATTGAACACTCTAATATCAGGATATCTTGTTCCGAATTGAAAATATCTTAGAGCGTTTCATTGTCCATACTGTCAGTATATAAAACTTAAAATTTAAGATATCCTACCGTACTTAATTAATAATAAAAATGTCCAAATACACAGAAGCCATTAAAGAAATCCGGTCCCAGGTCTGTCATAAAACGTAGACGAGATGACATCCGCGCCAGATTAACAAAGTAATGGTTGAGAAAATCACGAAATAATTTATTCATTTAGATAAGTGTTGCTCTACTTTATGTGTACAGACTTAGTGGGCTAGCTTGTATTTTATTTTACGTTTCTTTTAGGCAGAGCGAACTTGGTGTTAAGACTAAGAGTCATGTTAAGGCACTTTCCGCCTTATCTTTAAATCTCTTATTTAAAGGTTGAGTGATAGAATTTATAGAATTTATTTATAGTGAAAATAATTCATTACCTCAAGTAGAAACCGAACCCACAACAGTCGCGTTTACAACCACCACCTGGCACTCTTCTCTGTACCCAAATCACTTAAGTCTTTTGAAACTATAATGAGGACCGCCCGTTTCAGCTTTAAGTAAAAATTTATAGTTAAAAAGAATAAAAGTGATACAATTTCAAAAGTGCTATTAAATAATAGTAGAGAATGCACGAGTGAGTGAATTCATTTGCTACTCAGCGGACGGCGTCGTGGACGGCTGTGTGCGGAATGACTTAATTGTTAAACAATATTGTTCAAGAAAAACAAAATGAGATTTGAATCTCATTTCTAGAGGTCGCATGACGCAGAGGCACAAGTGTGTGACTGTAAAAGCTACAGCTGTGGGTTCGATTTCCACTCGCAGGATAGTAATACTTATTTATTATAATTGAGTTCCGCTACTCAGCGGCACAGCGTGTAAACTCGATGGCCATGGTGTGTGTGCGGAGAACGAAGTATCATAACACAACGTTACACTACTCTCTGTGGGATACGGCGTGAAGCCGTAAAGAAAGGATAAAAATAATTGCTCCATCTCGTATAAAACCATCCATTTCATCTCAACAGGAAATATCATTAGCGGCACAGTCGCGCAGAACAGAGTCTGCGATTATTTATTTATGACCTACAATGTTGCATTCAAGATGGGTAATTAAGGGTTTAAGGCTTTATGAATTGTTGAAGTCATTTGGGGTTCGATTACAGACAATTGTAATGCAATCTATGTCTATACCAATATTATGAATCTGAAGAGTTTATTTGATTAAATACACTAATCTTGGAAATTTCTGGTCTGAAAATTCTGGTCTTTTTGCATTATACATATCATTTATAGTGGAATCTTATCACATAAAGATAATAGTTTCTATGAAGTTCAGTAAGAGTTAAATCGGAAGAAAGTGAAGAAGAAGAAAAAGAAGAATCTGAATGAAGAGAAAAAGAAGTATAGATGGTCATATGCAAAGTTGATGATAGTGGCTGTTTGTGAAAAGTCGAAAATAGAGCTTAGTGTCATACTATTAGAAAGGCCTATGCGCTCCAGTAGCCCATACACTGGTGGAGATATAAGAACGCAATTGTGATATTACTTACTGTAAATGTGTTTCTGGGTTCGATTCCCACTCGAAAAAATAATAATCTTATAAAATCTGATATTGAAGCCAGCGTTTGAATGTAAACGTTTACATTCAAACGCTGGCTGGCCGTTTTGAATTCGACCTCGTTCGAGTAAATAATTATCAATTTTTCACCGGTTTCGTAGACGATACCCGAAGATGAATTCCGCCACTCCACACGCAATGTCCACGCACGCTCTGGGTTCCCTTGACTATCTTGATTTTGCGGGAAAAAGCGTGAAATTGCTTATAAAAGCTATAAAATACACATAAAAAAGTGCACGCGGCGTACGTTAATGACATTTCCTCTTGAAAATGACTTTAACGTTACTATGCATGACTTCATTTAATTACAACAATTAACTTTGAAGTGTTTGTATAATTTTATTTTAAATTTACATTAAAGCTTCAATATTTTATTTTTTATTTATTAAAATGTGATTGAACTCATCAGAGTAGGTGTGATGGTAATGGGTTCAGATTTTTAGATGGATTTCTTTAATATTTGTCATATTGATGCAGTTTTATGCAAACCGCACGCATTAAATTATCACTTAACAGGCAATGCCCTGAAAATTAGACGGAGAATGTTCAACGAAGTATCTTAAAAATAGGTTCCTCTGTCTAAATGCGAGATAAAATGTGAAGTAAAAAATATAAATTGAATTGAATGAATCGTTAGATAAAACAATTAAGCTCCGCCAATATATTTTTTCATTTTTCTTCGCTAGCTTCGAGTAGTATACCATAGCTGGGTATGCAGAAGGAATAGGAACCTAATGTTAAGACACTCTGTTCTCCATTAAGACACTTCTGCTTGCCATATTCCGCAAAATTATTGACGTATTGCGTGTTGAATGGCTGATTCAACGCCGCGCTTTGCCTCATAACTCTGGTAAAACTTACTTATTTAAATAATTAACTCTTCTGAGTGGGAATTCCATCACGAATATGATTATGAAATGGAAACGGAGTGTCTTAAACACTAGGGTCCCCAAGTTCCCTTGGCTCCCTTCTATGTGCGAGATACAACGTGAAGCTAGAAAAAATATTTCCATTAATACAATAGTTGACAAAATCGGACTTGAAGAAATGTACATATTTAAAATAATTTTACATATTCAGTATATTAATATAAATCAGACATATAATGTTCATATTTAAGACATATAAAACAATCTAAAACTTTAAATCTTTCACGATTTTATAAAGGTGTCACGCTCTATGAAACGAAATTGTTACTAAATATACAACTAATGAAATTAAAGCAGACGTTTAGAAAAGTCCTCAGACGGGCACTGAACTCTGGTGCCTTTGTTTTAGAAGTGAAATCGATAAATTTTATGGCCACTGGACTCGTTTAGACGAAGCTTTTGAATTTTATTGAGAGGTTTAAGAAAAAGAGATTTTTCATATAAATTTTGTATGAATGAAACGAATGTAATGTGTTCAGATAACGTCTTAACTTGAATTTTACACTAGTGACCGTTGCGCGGCATCGCCTGTTTAAACTTGTTGTTATATTAGCGAAAATAGAAGCGAAATTATACAAAATCTTAATTTAAATTGTGGCATATATGTAATTTTTATGCTATGTAGTAATAAAGTTAGGTAGACTGTAACTATAAATTTCATCTAAATCCGTTTAGTAATTTTTGAGTAAAAGCAGAACAAATATTCAACACAACACAAGAAAACAGGTATATAATGAAACAAATATTATTTACGTGGCCGTCGTGACACAAACGTACGACTGCGGCTGTGGGTTCGATGCCCACTGGAGGAATTAAACATTTAATATTTTCATTTCACAGCTCTAATAACGAGGCAAAAGGAGCCTTAAGAATTCGGTGGAAAGTGTGGTACAAAAGTGTCTTAATGGGAACGGAGTGTGCTAACACTAGATTCCCAGGTTCTATCTGACTACCTTGCTATTTATAATTTTATAGGTATTTTCAACTTTACATCTTAAAGTCCACGCAAACAAAACTGCGGACGGCGAGCAGTTTTGTATAAGACGCTGACTATTAAGTGACCTAAGTCAATACCGCCATTTATCTAAGGGATAAAGTAAAGGGAAAAAAATTCGAATATAAATATTGCCACATTGAAAATCGAACCTGTAATCAACGAGCTTAAAGTAGGCTGTGCCCCACTCGACCACGCTGACATTAGGCTGCATGTATGTGAAAGCTACGGCGTAGCATATGACTTAGTCTACCGGATGTGGTGTATCGGACATAGCTATATCGGACTTCCGCCGGATATTGTCACGAGCTTGCTTTATAAGCTGCTTTATTGACACTAGTATTTGGTGGTGACTTTGATTAGGTTCTCATGAATTTAGTGGCTTCAAATCAACCTTCATTCATTTGAAAGTCAACTTAGTATAATTAGTAAATACTAAATCCTTCTAGAGGAAATTAATTATCTTTATTTTCTTGCTTTGGAAAGAAGATAAAGTGCGGCGTTGTTCATTTTGCCAACCAACAACGGATGTCTTCAAGCTTGGGCGGCAAACGGCGGGACTGGAGTGCCCCAGTACTAGGTTCTCTCTGACTACCCTGCTATATGCGGGATACAGTACACTATTAAGCTAATATATATTATAAAGAGTTTTTAAATTAAAGTAAATAAATGTATGATATTATCTTTCTACGCATAATAGACCTTTAAACGATAACTATCCAAGAAACCAGTACAATTATGCATATATCGAAAATAAACTTGCTGCCACAAGACTTTCAAACAATATTTCGACTAATCTTTTTTAAGCACGTGGAAAGTCAGGCAAAGGAAACCTAGTGTTAAGACATTCCTTTTCTCACTTTTCTTCCAATTTTCGAGACATTGTTTGTTAAGTGACAAAGCTCAATCAAAAGGAAATAAAAATAATTCATTCCCCTAAAACACTACTATGTACTTAATAGAAAAAAAGTATCTAAATTTTCAATAACCCGATGCTAGTGAAGTGCATAGCAGTTATTCCAGGCGGTTGGGCGTAGGGATGTTACACGCGCGACTTCGTTTTATTGGCCCTTAAATTTCGACCTAGGAATATATAGAGTGGAACTTTAGATGACTTTGTATTGAAAATTGTTTTAGTTTAAATTGAAGTTGATTGCTTTTGATTGAAAAAGTAATGTTTAAGTGTGATAGTGCCTGGATGTGATGATTGTGAGTTCGATCCTCACGTCAAGAAAAAGTGCGTCGTTGAGTTCCACCAATTATTAATATCTCAAATTTGGGTAAGCAAAAAACAGATTTTCTTGATATAAGGTTTCCTCTGCATTCGAATCAAAATATAACGAGTTTCACAGACCCAACCCCCATGACGCCGGGTTAAGTAGAAATCAAACCTACAACAATCACATTTAAAGCCCCTGTGCCAGGATAAACTACATTTTATTTATGAACATAAAATATAACTTTTATCGTATCTATTCACATTGGGACGATGAAGCTACTCATTTTCGAAGGCAATACCGTTTATCAGATGCTACGCCATCCAACTGATTGCTACTATCTCAACTACCAACACGTTTTGTATGAAATGGAACATACTTTATTGAAATTAATATTTTTGCTATCGGTATGTATATTTTTTTGTTTCACGCTGTATCCCGCTGTTTTAAACTAATATATAAATAATGTATTTCTTTTACTTAACACGCATAATAAAAAAAATATAAAAAACGGGACAAGCGCGAGTTGAGTTATTTCTGAAATTTAAGCTAAGCTTAGCCAGAGCCCTTTCACCTCACTTGAACTAGTGGCTTTAATACCATATTTTACTCTATTTTTAAGGATATTATTTTTGTAAGATCCAATCCCTTCAATCAATATATAGTTTTCAGATTTTTTCCTAAGCTACTACCTATAGTTGCTAGCTGCCAAATTTTATAATTATAGGTCAACTGGAAGTTGAACCCTATTAATTTTGATTAACTTTATAGTGTGTGCGTAAATGAAGAAATATTTTTTTTTCACGAAATTAAGGGACCGTAGATCTTGATATATATTGTTTCTCCAACTGTTTCTAAGATGAAGGCTCTTGACAGATATCAATAGACAATTCTCCTAATCTCTTCAATAGACAATAGACAATTCTCCTTAAAAGGTACGGAACCCTAAAAAGGACAAAAAATACAGACAGATCTTTAAATTTTTTTTTAAATATACAATTATTCTATATATTCTTTATTTAATTATATGTTTATTTTAATTGTTATTTATTTTTGTTTATAGACAATTATACTTACTTTATAAAACAGAAAAGTCACTGACTCTTTAAAAGGGTAATATATCTTTTGCTTAAATATTGTAAAACTTGTAAAGACAGGTTTTACAATTTTATAAAGACATTTATAAAAATAAATCTCTCTCAACTCAGAGTTGGATCTTGAGAGCAATCTTGAAATACCGTTTTCATTAATAGATTATATATATAGATATAATGTAAAAAATATCTTTAATTATAAAATGATATAAACAATTTTTTACATTTTTAAAATGTTATCTCACATTTGAACCCTCGCCTCTTAGAAACCGCCCCAGCGGTAAAAGTTTATGTTCTTACCAAAATATGTCAAAATTGTTATATGATTATTACAATTTATTTTTGTTTTTAAAGAGATGCGTATTCAAATCCCATTTTATAGATTCCCTTATCATTAATATATTACCCGTTCCCCACTTTCCGCCGAATTCTGGCGTAAGTGGCGGAACTCAACAGCGTGCTTTGTCTCTTTAAAAGAGCGAGAAGTAGAAAATATGAAATATTTAATTTCCTCTAGTAGGAGTTAAACCCATGCTCGTGTCCCTGCGCCACGGCTGGCCGTTTATGTTTTCTAAACGAGATAAAAACAAATAAGTCGCTAAATGTGAATGTGTAAACATCTCTACTCGAGTCAAAAATACATTTTTCTTGCTACTAATGTTTTAATAATGCTTCCTTGCGGTTCCAGCGAAAATAAAAGAATGATATATGGAATCAGCTTTATTTTTTTACTAATTCTGGTAACAAGGCCAAATAGCGTTGAGTTCCGCAACTTGACACGAAATGCCTCAAAAAATTTGTCGGTATGTGGGAAACTGAGTGTCTTAACAGGGTCTTAGGGTCCCAGGTTCCCCATGCCTTTCCTGTATGCGGGATACAACGTGAAGCTAAAAGAAATTATATTTATGACATCTATCTATTAATATGAATGAGGCCAGTCGTGGGCAGGGGCATAAAGTGTGACTGTAATATCTGACTCTCTGAAATCTGACTAATTGTGAAATTTATTCAAATTTATATTTTCATTATGTGTGTCCGTTCTTTTGTTCCCTTGTAATTGTTACGCCAGTGAATCGATTTATACAAATTATATCGTTGTCGTTGGTTTGTTGTTGCTGATGATGATGGCACGAGTGTTACTGGATATGTTTTTTTTTGTTTATGCAATCGAGTTTTTTGTTTTCTTTATAATTCTAATTGTTCCGTAAATATCTCCCTCTTCTGAGCAAAGTAAAGTTATTTGATCAGAAAAATATAAGTTAAGTTATATTTACATTATTTTCGTTTCTTCTTTAGCTATATGTATCCTGCTTATATCCTTGCAGGCAAAAGGAAAATTTCGTTTTGAGTGATGAAATTCAATTCCCCTGAGTAGAAATCGAACCCACAATCGTCGCAAAGTAAATTTTTTTGTAATTTTAAATAGTGTTTCGGTAACACTGTCTATATTATGTAATTACATTTTTATAAAGTTAATGTTAAAGAAAAGTAAAAAACAAACAGTTGACCCCGACGTGATTTGAACACGCAACCTTCTGATCTGGAGTCAGATGCGCTACCATTGCGCCACGGAGTCCATACAGACCTTGACATGAAATATTGCATTTGCTTTTAATACGCAATATGCTAATAATAAAAAACTTAAGTTTCTAAAGACTAAATGCCTTATAGACTAAATGCAATTTTGTAAAACTAAAACTAGTCTGAAGATAGTTTTGAGTTCTAAACTGGCCATTTTAATGATTTTAAGAGGCCTCTTATTTGTATAAATTATATTTAGGTTATCACATTACAAGCTTTTATTTAATAAAACTACTATCTAACTACTTTGCAACTTCAAAGAAAATATTATTTTGATTTCAGTACCCTTAAAATAAAAGGTTTTTAATTTTATATTTCATTTACAATTTTTGTTCTGGTGGACGAAACGTGGCGTTGAGTTCCGTAACACTAGGTTCCATCGCCTACCCTACTATGAAGGCAAAAGTATGAAACTGTGACGTATCACTACATCTGACTTAAGCATACAAAATAAAAATACATGAATTTTAAGAACCTTCCATCCACAACAACATAGCGTCTGACACACAGGGTCTTGTCATGAAACTCTCATT
>DWMY01001963.1:0-12960 GCA_018249775.1 Heliconius hecalesia formosus
CCGTAAACGACTACCGTACTTTTTACTTTCATATTACTCGACTGCAAGTGGAAGAAATTAACTATCGATTGATACCAAAATCATGTTAAATATAGTATTTTGTGAATGAAGAAAAACGTAAAAATTGTTTCAACTCTTCTCAGTCTCACGTACCGACAGTTAATCTTAATGAACTATAATTCGGCATGTTTTTTTTTCTTTTTAATTGTATACAGTCAGATCTTTTTTTGTTCTTTTGTCATATATTTTTTTACTTTAACGATTTTAACAACTTTTATAAATGCTCTCTAATAGTGTTACATAGTTTCTTATTGTTTTATTTTTTTGTATAACACTTAAGAAGTCTATAATATATTTTAACCATTGCAATTACTTAGGTATATCTATTTTTACATATCCTATGACATTTTTAAATATTTAAGTAGGTACAGTCCGCAAGATGATGCTAACTATAACTGTACAGTGTTACAGGCTTAGCCCGCATACCACTTGTAATACTTTTATTATGCTGCATTTGTAAACAGATTGATTTGATAATTTTGCATTCAATTATGAACAACATATTTTCATAATTCTGAGAAAGAGCAAGCGTTAGGTACGTGGCTGTTTGAGAGGATCATAAGCGGCAAGGGCGCCGCGCGAGTCGAGTCGAACTATAAGTCGAATATACTAGCAAAAATTTTTTTTTTTGCAGTGCATGCGCATGTTTTAAACAATTCGATGGCGTTCATTATTATTAATATTTCGTTATTTAAAGCTAACTAAGAATTACATCGTAATGTTGTATAGCGGACCAGTAGATCTAGAGATCTTAGCGTTTAAACAAACAAACTCTTCCGCTTTATTATATTAGTATAGATTTAGGCCAAGCAAGTGACGTTACACTTCCATTATACATGAACACTCACAAATGCAAAGCTCAGCTTAAAGCACACGAATTGTACTAAAGAATAACGAAAACATCAAAATAATTATCTAATTAAATATTCTATTATGGAAATTATACATTTATTATATGGTATTAAACTTTAAGTTTTCCAAATTATGTTAAATGCTTATGATTTTTCTGATACATCTCCAGTATTTATCTCAGATTCTTGAAAAATATTATATGGCCCCTCATTACACTTTGGTCCGTCACAAGAAAAATTGTCATATTCACAATGTTCCCCCATGATAACCTGTAATAAACAATTTTATTTAATATACACAATTAAACTACTAATACATAGAACTACTACTAGAGCACGTCTAGAAAAATTGCATAGGTCTGCACATAACTATGTAACTACAAAAACGTATTTACAACTATTCTAACTAAGCCGAAGTACCTATATCTACCTATATTTTAATCACAAGTACGTAATATATAAGTTAAACATGTGTGTATGTGTTAATATCATCAACATAGACCTTAGCAATTGAATGAAGTGTCTATGTATGAAATATCTAATATATTTCGTCGGTCGGTATCGATTATGAATTTATTGATATTTTATGTGATTTTTATGTAAAAACGTACCTTGCTGGGGTGCATTGGATCTGGGTTTGCATCACAAAAGCAACGTCCGCATATACATTTCCCCCGTCCAGAACATTTTTGTTCTACATCACCCTGAGGACAACTATTCTCCACCTCTGGACCTGCGCATGCGCAGGCCGCGTTCTCTTCTAAGCTCACTAAAAAAACATAAATAAAATAAAATAAATTTATATAAAATGAATTTATATAATAATATTATATATACTATACTATACTATACTAGCTTCACGCTTTATCCCTAGCGGGGTAGTCAGAGAGAACACAGCGCCAAACGCTACGATCTCTAAATACCTCTTGCGCCTCGTCCACTGTCATCAACCTCTACATACATGCCCTCCGGGGGGTCCTCATGCTTTTTACGTGACCTTCCTCCAGTATCTTTGATACTGTGTTTTCGAAGGTCAACCGAGATCTCCCCCTACCTCTCGTACCACTCACTTTCCATCATAAATCTTCTCTTTAATAATAATAAGCTGAACTTGTCTAATAATGTATTTAGTGTTACTCACATCTATGTGGCGGATGGCGTATCCTTTTTTCTACGCAAAATTGTTCATTATGAGGTAAATATTCAGAAAAACATCGGTTTTCCGTTGGACACCAGGTACAATGAGGCAATTGAAGGCAATCGAGACAGGATTGTTTAATATTACATATCCAACGTTCATCTATACTTACTACATTTAAGCGACTAGCAATTACTGACGTCACATGAAAAAAAATGCAGAGCAAGATTGATATTTTATAAAAACTACGCATATTCAAATTTTCAAATGTACATTGATGTAAACTTTATACGATTTTACAATAAATGTTTAGCCATGGCTTAATTTGTCCTTTTATCGCAAAAGATAACCTTTAGTTCATTCTAACTTATTACACAAACATTATTTCTACTACCTACTCTAAAATTGTGTATAGATAAATGTTTATTTATCTAGAGGTGTACTTTAAAAAATTATAAAATATTAAACAAAAAAATATTCTATTGGTACAAATCCCATCAAAGATATAAATCTTGGATAATGCGTCGTTCTCAACTCCACTGATAAAAGAATCGCAGTTCTATAGGGTTCATGTTCATGTTCTGTATGAGACAAGATTTGATTTGAAAAAATCATTCAGAGCACAGAACTGGCACTTGTTTATTGATAAGAGGTAGGTTTTAGATATTAGCTATGAATAATGCCTAGATTTATTTTAATAATTCCAAAGTGAAAATTATTATCCAAAAGAAATATAATTTCGATCTTATTCAGCAAACGTCGGGTAACATAATAAAATCATACGTATATGTTACAACTTACACTTTCACAATACCATAGGTCTTTAAACTGCAATAAAGAATATAGTAATAACTTTAACGTTTTATAGGAAAATTAATTGTAGTATATAAGTTAGAAGTTCTGTAATTTCAAAATAATTGTGTTGTTTCAAATGCATATATGTATTTATCTAAACGAAACTATAATACAAACAAACGGCTTTAATTTGTTTTTCTGTATGTATGTGTGTCTGTTTATGTGTATGACTAATTTCCGGACCAGATGAACTGATTGTTATGAGACTCACTGTAGGATAAAAAAAGTTGTGCAACATATAGATTACTTTTATCCCGGAATTCCAATGGCAAGAATGTTTGTTGTGTTTACTGAACGGGAGTACCTACCGTCCATTTTCTATTAAATAAGATAATTTAATATGGGCATAATAAATATTAACCTTAATATTTCTATTCAAATATTAAGCTGATAACGAAATCTACTCTATATACTCTTACTTGAGTAACAGAGTGTAGGTACTGATGAAGATTTTCGTCGTGATGAAATATCAAAACAACTAGCTGACGGTGGGAATAGTTATTTCTTAACATTGATTGTGTGCATGTTTTAGTTACAAATATTCTGCCAAATCGAATAAAATAAAAAATTTAAATTGATCCTGCAAAATAAAATTAAGAAAGTTTCTTGTCTCTTCATGTAACTGTGTGCAAGATGATCTTTCTATAATCTATGAAGAACAATGGAGTATTTTAAAATATAAACCCATTGAAAAAGGCACTTTTTTCAATGGGCAAAGCAATATATTTCTAACAAAATTCTATACTAGATAGCTTGACTACCAAAGCCCCACAATAGCAAATAATCAGTGAACATCGACTCCCACACAAAATGTAGCAAACTAGTCGTTCATAGTCCATTGTCATTTATTTTTTTTAATATTTGTAAAGGATTAATATTGTTTGGCAACACTAAATAGTATGTCATTTTTGTTTGATAGAGAGGAGATAATTCTGACAGTTGACAGTAGTACGAAATGGTTACACTGAAGAATTCAAACATAATAAAAACGTAAGACTATAATTTTTAAAACTAATGGATAATTACTTTAAAGGTAAAAATGTGGAAGAAGAATTGGAACGAAACAAAATACCTATCAGCAATATTCCTGACAACTTTTTGTGGATGCAGGTTATATGCAATAAAAATAAACATTACTATTTTATATTTATTTAAGTATTTTTTATATTTTAAATAAATCACGTTACAGGTAAAAGGTGGAAGCAAAATGACAAATTTGATATCTCACGCTGCTGGAATCATTGAAGATAAAGCTGCAACAGCTGTTGTGTGGACTGGTGCCGGAGTTGCAATTGCTAAGGCTATTTCATGTGCCGAGATATTAAAACGACAATACTCTATACAACACCAAGTGACGAAATTAGCCTATAAAAGGTACATTTTAATAAATGAACCTAGTTTCATGTTTTTTTACACTTGCCTACCAGAGCAGTGTAATGAAAATAACTATAATAATATAATCAAACCCACAACTATCATCATTTATCAAATAAAATATCTGTAAATGCAAATTTACAGATATTTTATCCCACTACACAACAGCCAATATAACATATATGTTTTTAGACAAACTTAAATATACAAATTGTTAAATAACTACTAATACATTTTATTTACAGTGTTGAAGAATACTGGGAACCAAAAGTTGATGGATTAGAAACAATTGTTGTTAAAAGGCAAATTCCTGTTATTCATATTTTACTTTCTACAGAAGATGCTCATAATTTAAGTCAACTTGGGTATGTGCAGTGTTCCTTTATATTTGTAATTTTACTCCCATACTTTGAAAATATAATCAAGATGAGCCTTGAATTTATGAAAAATTTCACAATTTATATTTTTTATAGGTATCAAAATTCTCAAGAGAAAAAATTTTGGGAAAAACATAATACTAAGCAAAATCACCCCCAAAAAGGCAAGAAACCATTTAAATATAAGAAATCAGAAAAGCAATCATCAGAATAAATGACATCTATTTAATATATTTTATTGTCTTTTTTTAAACAATAACTTTAAGTAATTATATAATATGATAATGAATAAGAAGAACCACTATTGTTCATATAATATAAAGTTAACATGATTGCTGATATTATTAAACATGGATTTTAAGATATCTTTTGCAATTATTAAGGTTAATTTACATTTTGCAATGAAAACTAATGAAAACAAAGAAAACACATGAGACAAACAGGAGCTCTCGGGCACAAGCCTTAGGCCCACTTATTAAAGATCACTTTCAGGACAACCTGTACCCTTAAAAAGATTCTTGCAATTCTCTGAGAAGTCTTGATGTAACTTTCACACAGTAGTAACAGTGAAGCAACTTATTGATGCATGCATGATTACATACAGTGAGTGCTACATCAATGCAATGACTGAATGGCAGAAGTAAATCGCAGGCCAGATCCTCTTGCTAGTAAAAGGTTTTTACCTGCAACAGCCTTCAAGGTAGAAATGTTTTTGTTGTAATAAAACAAATTATAAAAGCAATAATTTTTTTATTGGGGCTAATGTTTAAATAACTGAGCATATAGCCATGGTGTCCAATGCAATATTGTTTTGAAAAAAAGCTTTTGACAAATTGTTTACAAGGCTAAACTTGTAAATTGTCAATTTCAGTTCTAAGAAACTTTGTCACTGAACATATATAAGATTAAATGTGAAACCTAATGGTTAATTTATAGTTAAAATATTTATATTATTATAAACAGTAAACTTTGTTCTCTCAAGAATAAGGGAAATTATCAAGCTTCTGATTCTCCTACAGGTTGATTTATAGGTGTTTCATCATCAAGTTTGGGTAGAATAAGTATTTCTTTGGAAATTATTGAGTATTTTGTAACAAAATATGTAAATCTTTTACATAAATGAGTTTCTTTTTCAAACGCATCAAATATTGACCGGTGATGAAAATATGCATGAGAAAATATTCTGTAGACTCTTCTACACACTGATCCTAGTTTGGCCACTGAAGATTCTTTAATGCTCACTCTGAAATAAATTTAGAAATAAAGAAATAGTAAAAATTTAGAAATAGTATACTAAGATAACTTACATAAGCAATATTATCGTAAAAAAATATTAAAAGTGGACACATTACATAGTGGGACTAACCCACACCTCTTGTTATCCATTTTTTTTTCTAAATGTTCTTAAAATTTCAAGACATGTTAATATTAACATTTTTATTTGGTTTTACCTGCTTGGAAAATATTTATTGCTGTTCAGCAAACAAGCAGCACCATCAAGAGTGTGTCTCGTATAATCAATAGCAGGACATTCCTTTGGAGTTTTATGAGCAGCACATAAGAATATCCATTGTTCTGTAGCTGTCATTTGAGTACAAGTTTCAGGTTTGCATTCACTTTGTAATCTTACTGCTAAACCATTCAGTTCCATACAAAATTGCCTACAAATTTGCAGAAATAAATAAAAAATTTATCAACCTAAATATTCAACCGATTATGTGTCAAAAATTAAAAAAATATATAAATCTAGATAACATAATTTCAGACAGTTATTTTGATACTATTAAATTATTTATTTTTTAATTGTTTATACCTCAAATGTTCATATTTCCACACACCATCATCTTGTGCTTCTGGCATTTTTAAAATAGCCTCTAAGTTAGCGGGATCCCGTCTTATAGTTTGTTGAATAAATTGTTGGACTGCCAGAGTACTATCCATTTCTTCAAATGGTTCATCAGGCCATCGACAGAAATCCTTGAACATAAATTAAAAATATATCTTTTTAAAGGCACATAACAATTACAGATCACAAAGACAATAGAAGTGTGGATACTATTACACACCTTGGCTTTAGAACCAGGACGATTCCTCCGAAGTATTTGCACTCCATCAGCCATTTTATGTTTATGCAGTGTCTATTGATCCAAAGCTGACATAAAAATTACTAATACGTTTTTTAAGATACCTTTTTCACTTTTACTTTATGCACTTATTATGGTTTATCAAAAGGTGTAAATAAAACCAAATAATTCTAATTACATTTATTGCACATTACCTACAGGGTACAAATAAGAATAACGAATTAACTATATTACAGATGTTACCACAGAACATATATACCCAAAGGGATGTTAGGCAAGATATAGTTATCTTGTCACTTGTCAGGTGTTGCCACTTGCCAGTACAACTTATTTTTTAATCCGCCGGTAGGGACTGTGAACTTAGCACTGTGGTGCTAATTGGTGGCAAGTCACAGCCTTGGTTTACGTTTTGCAAGCTTGCTTTGACTTTAGCAAATGCGAGGCATATCAAATCTGGGCCGAGGCACTGGTTACTAAGGATCTGAAGGTGAAAACCTCAAAGAGGAAGTATAACCGAGCCTCTAGGTTCTTTAACTTGCAAATTGCCAGAGCAATGTCTATGCATATAGCCAAAATCGGCGAGAAGCTTGAGAGCCGTCCGGAGCTCATCAGTTTTGGGCGCTTTCAAAGGCGGCGCTTAGCAACTTTAGCCAGTCTTTGCTTCCTGGGCGCTCTCTTCGAACTCGGCTTTGCATCACTTACCAAGGAACAACGCCACCGACCATTCCGAGTCGCCAGAGCTCAATGTCTAAGGTTAAGTTCAGCAAAAAACTGTTACTCTTTGGATATTCACAAGTCGGGCGGGCCAGATGGCATGATGGATTTCCAGGTCGATACGACCTGGCAACTATCAAAAAGCGCGTCTATCTCCACTTTAAAGGCGGCAACGCACATGTAGCTTCTCTGGTGTTACAAAAGGTCGTGGACGGCGGTGAGCGTACCATCAGGTGGTACGCTCTTTGGCTTGTCTTTTTCCTTAAAAAAATGTAATCAATTCTTGAATTGACTTAATGAGTTTACCTTCATTAATATTCAATGATGTAACTTAACTTCTAGTTCTTTTTATATTGCAGGTTGGCTACATAATAAATCGATTTCATGAGTATTCAAATGGTCACCGTTTCATATTATTTACTTTTAATTTTTGTACATCACAATACTTTAATGGTAACATTGCGGTAATTAAACTGTCAACTATTTTTTTATCTTTATTTAGTTTTTACTTTTTGTGTGTAAACATGATAAAATAATAAGTGATACGACGATACATTTTAATAATATTCTTAGACTTCATTAGGTTAATTAGTGCAGTTTTTAGATCATATGTGGTAACTGTTTTCATCAATATGTTTGTAATTCCGTATTTCTTTATTTTATATATAAATATAGCTCATTGCTTATTCGTTAGTGATATGACAGAAACTTCTTTTGGTAATATTAATGAAGGTTTAATTGCTGCATTTGGTGATTTTAATTCTGATGAGCTCACTGATGCATTTATAATCAATGCATCTAGTATAGAAGTGCTACTTGCTCATGACAAAGAGCCATTTCTAAGACCTTCATTATACTCATGCAATTTTAATAATCTTAATATAACTAGTATAGTACCCGGAGATTATGATGGAGATGCGTACATGGATATACTTATAACTACGCAATTACAAAATGTTACCCCTAGTCTTCATGAAGTGAGAATACTGTGGGGTGGAATGCCCACCTTAAATTGTTCTGATGCACTCTTAATAAAAGCAATATCAATAGGGCAACCCTTAGTATTAGACTACAATAGAGATATGATTTTAGATTTATTTGGCATAAACAGCCAAAAGCAAAGAGTATTTTGGGTATTTAATAAATCAAGATCTACACCAACTGAAATCATGATGAGTGAACAAAAATTAAAAGAAATAAAACTGCCACATTCACATTCTTTTCTTGATGTTAATGATGACAATGCTGCTGATCTGTTAGTAACAACTGCTTTAGATGTTGAGATATGGTTAAATGAAGAAATTGGATTTAAATATAACAGTAGTATTGAATTATTAGTTGGCCATGCTACCATTTATGGTCAGGCATTATTTATAGATGTAGCACTGTCTGGCCAATTTTTTTTAGTTATTCCAGTGTGTTATGATTTAGAGTGTATTAATAGTACTATTTTAATATATGATAATCAGCAATGGCATGATCTTCAAGTTGATTTTAACGATGGTAAAGGGACATTATGGAGATTTATCCCTCCTAGAGATGAAATCTATTTAGACACAATTACAATGAGAAGTGGAGATTACAACATGGATGGATATCCTGATATACTTATGACATTAAGTCCTGTCAATAGCAAAGATACAAAAGCTTTTTTGCTTCATAATGTGGCATGTAATTTACCTGGATGTAAATTTCATAGGACCTTTGAAGTACAATGGGAGCGATTTAATTCATTTGGCAATAATGTAGTAATGGCCACTTTCTATGATTTTTACATGGATGGGGTACTTGATGTCATTTATGTACAAAAAAACAGCACTAATTCCACACAGAAGTACATTATGAAGGCATTCAGAAATGAATTGGATTATGATACAAATTTTATAAAAGTTATTGTGGTAACTGGATTGAGTAATGAGAAAGTTCCCACTATTAATGGGACATTATATACTAGAAAAGTGACATTTGGTAGGTTTATTAAATGAAACAAAAAAAAAATTTGTTATGGATTATATATTTATTATGACTTTATTTTTTTTATATTTAAGGTACCAATCTACCAGGGCCCAAAATTGGTTACAACACTTGGTCACAAGAAAGTACTTATAGAACAGGAGTATGTGCACAATTGCCACAATCGGCATATTTTGCTTTACAACTCCCTTATTCAATATTTGGCCTAGATAGGACACCCAACTTTGTTGATACTTTAAGTGTTGGCTTATCAGGTTACTCAAAAAGTTGGACACAAATTATACCCAACTCACAAATAGTATTAATTCCGGCTCCACCCGATGACCCATCACAATGGCGAGCTCAACTTTTTGTAACACCAAGTAAAGTTATTTTGAAAAGTGTTTTTGTACTGACAGCAATAATAATTGTTATAATTGGATGTGTACTATACTTACATTGGAAAGAACGAAATGATAGACAAGATATAATAGAAATAGATGAAAAGACATATGTTAAAATTTAATTATTAATTTGCTATATTTAAGTATTTATCTGTGATTGTCTTTATCATAGACATTATTAGATGATTAACCTGTTATGACTTATAATTTTATGAAGTTGAATTAAACAACTTTTAAATAACATTTAAGTTTTATTTTTGTTATCATTTTATTATTGACAATAGTTCCTTGCACTGAATATCTTTAGAATGTCTACATACTTCCTCATAAACGAATTTGCATAAAATCTTAGATTTAAATGAATTGATTTGGTATATTGTTTTAAAGTATCTTATGTGTATGTTATTGAATATATAGTATGATTGTTTTTTTTCATGGTTAGTGCTTAGATTTGTGTTTGTGTTTCTTTTCTTTTTTCTTTTCCAATTTCTCCAATTTTCTGAAAATGAAATTGTATATGTGATAAAAAAGGTACTATTTTGACATATTTATACACTTAGGAAAGAAAAATATTTAGAAATTTATGAAAAGTCTAACTGTAGCTGAACTCAAATCCACTCTTCTTTTATACTATCCAAATGCTTTAACCAACTAAGCTGTATTTTTATATGACATGTCAAAATTCTTACATGTTTGTTATTTAAGTTGTTAGTAACATCTTCATAAGAATCTCCCTACAGAGATGCTAACAACAAAAATAATTTAAATTAAATTAGCTTCACGCTGTATCCCACACACAGCAGGGTAGGCAGAGGGAACCTAGTGTTAAGACACTCTGTTCCCCACTTTCTGCCGAATTTCGGAGGCATTGCGTGTGATTGGCAGAACGCAACGCCGCGCTTTGCCTCGACACCAGAGTGAAGAAAATGGAAATATAAATTTAAGTAAATATTTCAGCTCTTTGAGTGGGGATCGAACCCACAACCAGTCGGTTTTTACAGTCACACCCTGTGCCACTGCGCCACGACCAGCCTCAGGGGCCGTTCAAGTATTACGTAAGCAATGTAGGGGGGTGGGGGGTCTTGGGTTTGCTTATTTTTGATGACATGGGGGGTGGGGGGTCTAGCTAGTAATTACGTAAGCAGAAGTTATTTATTTTTTCATATATATTATGATTTATGGCTATATTTGGTAGACGTATGTATGGTAGACGATATAACTATTAGTTATATAATATATAAGTTTATTATATCTATTTAGCGGGAATAGCACATTGTCAAGAGTCTAAATTTCAAATTTCATAAAAGTTTGTGGTGATTTAAGGATTTTTACAAACAAACTTTCAACCCCTTATTTGCATCCTTAGGGGTCACCCCCTAAGGATGCAAATAAGGGGTTAAAATAGGGTGTTGATTAAAATAAACCACGAAACACGTGTTCATTGAAATATTTTTAAGAGTGAATTTAAAATTTTATAAAAAACGGTGCTGATTTTTTTTTCCATACAAACTTTCAACCATTATTCCATCCCTTTAGGGTTAAATTTTTTCAAATTTGACAGAATTCGAAATTATAAATCTGTAAAAATTTCACGTTTCTACTATCAGCGGTTACAGTCTTACCTTAGCCAGTGGGAACATGTCCTTTTATATATGTAGATACAATAAAATATTATAAAAAATAAGTTAAAAAAATGTATATGCCAATGTTTACCTAAGCATTGGGGGAGGGGGGTAAGAGGATTGCTTATTTTTGATGACATAGGGGAGGGGGGGGTCAATAATTGCAAAAAAACTGCTTACGTAATACTTGAACGGCCCCTCACCACAAAAATAATTTGTAAGAAGTATATTATTATTTAAATTTTGGTTTCAAGTCAATGTTTAAAATGTGTATGTTTTAAATATTTTTCTTCCCTTAGATGAACATATAATATGTGAAACAACATACTTTAAAAGTTTTTTCTTTTGTTTATCAGTTAATTGACTGATGAGATCAGTTTCAGTGAGTGTTGTGTCATTATCCACTACTGTATTGGCCGTAAGAGGCATAGCACCTGGCTTCATTACAAGACCTGTGTCTCTCATTTGTTGCATTAATGTTGGTACATCTGGTTTTTCATTTTCTTCCTCAGGTGCAGCGGCTGAAGCTTGTAAAGCTCTTGCCTCACTCATTGAAAGTGAATACATCAAACATTCTTTATCTGCATAAAATAGTAAAAATGTATAAGCAATAAATTTAAACAGTAAAAAAAATATTAAGGCCAGTTATGGCACAGGGGCATAAGCATGCATTTGTAAACATGACAGGTTGTTGGTGCAATTACCAATAATAGAAATAAAATGTTTAGTATTTGAAGTTTCCTCATTCTGGTAATGAAGCAAAGCACACCATTGAGTTCCACTACTTATTACCCAATGCTTCCAGAATTCGGCTGGCAGTGGTAAATAAGAACTGTCTTAATGGGAATAGAGTGACTAAACACTAGGTTTCCTCTGCATATCCTGCTATCTGCATCCTGCACATAGCAGGATAACAGTGTTAACCTAGAAAAAAATATATATTTTCCAAATATTTAGTATGTGGTACAATTGTTTAGATCTTTTATCTAAATTGTAATTAAAAATTAAAACAGCTTCACACTGTACTGCGCACAGTGTGAAGCTGTTTCTGCACATAGCAGGTACTAGGCAGGTAGGCACAGGAAATATAGTGTTAAGATACTTCATTCCTCATTTTTCTCCAAATTCTGGACACATTGCGTGTTGTGTGGCAGAACTCAAGACCATTCTGTTTAAAGTGAAGACATGAAAATGTATACCTAAAAATGCAAAATTTGTTGCCCTGAGTGGCAACCAAACATACAATGGTTCTGTTTACAGTCCCCTGGAGATACCCCTGGTCACAAAATCAAAGTGATTGCTGTAATTTGATAGATGCTAGCCGGTGATTAATTTAAAGCCTATTATGATATATTATATCTTGTATAAAATGGATATTTCGATATGTTTTTTTATATATAAAAAATCTCTACCTGTGTTGATGTGCCCCCATTTATGGCACTTGATGCATCTGACATTTCTAACCAATATTCCAAATGGTTGATCTCTGATTTCATTGTCACCTTTACAATAACTTTCTCTTGGAGCA
>DWMY01001964.1:0-12949 GCA_018249775.1 Heliconius hecalesia formosus
ACCTATAAAGTACGAAGGCGCGCACTGACGCCCTTGGGCGAAAGGGCAAATGTGAAGAACTTGAGAAAATAACGAGGCGTTGTAAATCTAGAAGAAATTAAATTTCTACCGTTTTATATAATAAATTAAATTGAGGCCAGTCGTGGCGCAGAAGCACGGAGTGTGACTGTAAAACCGACTGGTTGTGGGTTCGATCCCCACTCGAGGAGATAAAATATTTACTTAAATTTATATTTCCATTTCTTCGGTCCGGTGTCGAGGCAAAGCGCGGCGTAAAATTGGGCGGTAAGTGTGGAACGGAGTGTCTTAACACTAGGTTCCCTTTGCCTATCCTGCTGTGTGCGGGATACAACGTGAAGTTGATTTATAGAATAAATACTCCTTAAACAAATCTTATTTGCAAAATATTAAAACAAGTAATTATTAGTAATAATATATTGTTTAACAATTATTCATTTCATACATTGTATTTAAACCTTTAACCATGACATTCTAGTATCAGATACTAAGATATTTAATACGATTTGCATCTCAGAGGCAGGAAAGAACTTATAAAGAGGTTGATGACATATATAAAGAGGTTGTTGACAGTGGAGTATGGAGAGGCCGAAGTGTTTGGTGCTCCATCCTCTATAGCCCTGCTGTGAATAAAGCGTAAAGCTGAAAAAAATCCTCTTTGATGGCGTCATATTCATATTGTAATTGAGAAAGATATCTTAACTTTTATCTTTGTATATTACAACAACCACCCGTTCAAAAAACTTCAACGATTGCTAGAGGTCGTTAAACGAAATAGAAGTAATCGTTAAGATTTTATCAAAATCTGCAATTTAGCAACACAAGTCCAGCTTTTTTATATTTTTTATATAAAAAAGTTGATTATTTTTTCCATTTTAAAAATTAAATCAAGTGCTTAATTGGATGCGATCATTACGAATCCTATTTCCACTCAAAATATAAATTATATATACATATATGTTGCGGGGTTGAGTTCCGCCACTCAACACGCAATGCTTCCAGAATTCGACTGAAAGCGGGGAACGGAAGTATCTTGCGATATTTTATCAATATTATTTCTGCTTTAATGAAAACGGAATGTCTTAACACTAGGTTCTCTCTGCCTACCTTGCTATGTGCGGGATACAGCGTGAAGCAAAAAAAAACTTATAATATTATGAGGCCGGTCGTGGCGCAGCGGCACAAAGTGTGACTGTAAAATCGACTGGTTGTGGATTCGATCCCCACTCGAGGAAATGAAATATTTATTTACATTTATATTTTCATTTCTTTGGTCTGGTGTCGAGGCAAATCGCGGCGTTGAGTTCCGCTACTCAGCACGCAATGCGTCTAGAATTCGGTGGAAAGTGGGGAACGGAGTGTCTTAATTTGCTGATTTAATTTTTTTAAATTTATAATATTTTATATCGTTTCTAATCTGCATAGCATTACCTAAACAGTAATGTTACCACTACACTGACGGTAATTGGGCGTAAAATTAAGAAAACCGGATTTTTTGATAACATGATTTCCGACTGCCTTGCAAGGCCTTCTTATAATGTATGAGTAAGTATACACCTAATATATAAAACCCATTCCATTCATTTCACGAACTACTGTCGTTTAGATGAATAATAAGAGAACAATATATCCTTAAATTCATAAGAAAAAGTGATAAACTTGATATTTAAGATTTCATATCGCTTGACTGTAATCGCGGCCGGAGAGGAGTCACTCAACACTGTCAACACTGTCAACTGTTGAACAATGTCTTCAGAATTCGGAGAAAAGTGGAGGGTGGAGTGTCTTAACACTAGGCTCCCTCTGCTCAACATAAATCTTTACAATCAATATAAAACGAAGTTGCGGGCTACAAATACTAGTATCTAAATAAAACAAAAGTATACAAAGTGAACGATAGGCGAGTCAGTACGGTCAGTACGGTCAGTACGGTCAGTACCTGCTCAGTACTTCAGTGGTCACTGGTGCAAGTCTAGTGGAACGGAACACGTGTTGCTGGTAAATAATTAGGCAAGCTGTTGGTTGTCGCGCCCTCATACCTCTCGATCGAGATTGCTTAACGAAATAAGGTGTATTTCGTAACAATATTTTATGTTACTTTGTATTGGATTTTTTAGTTATTTTGAATAAATTATGTTGAAATATAGACTCTTAGGCTTAAGAGGTTTTTAAAGATTTTTTTTATTTAATTCATAGAATTATACATTGAGGCCAGTCGTGGCGATGGGACACCAGTATGACTGGAAACGCGAAAGGTTGTGGCTTCGATGTCCGTTCGAAGCAATGAAATATTTGAATATTTTTATTTGATCGCTCGCTTCGCTCTGGCGTGAGGCAAAGCGCGGCGTTGATTTCCTCCACTTAAACGCAACGCCTCCAAGAATTCGGCAGAGAGTCGGCAGTGGACCCTGCTACAAACCGGATACAGCATTAAGCAAAAAAAAGTATATTTATTTCTAGAATAACTTTTTATAAGTATTGGATTAATAAAATGAATATGTAAAAGGAGTCTTTCTGTACCAGTAACGGAAGCTAAAAATATGATTTGTATAATTTTTGGTCTGTTAAACTTGAACGGAAAAGCTTGACGTTAGATCTGACTGACGCTAGACTGGACGGATCTAGATAAAACTTTTTCATTTAAAAATCTAAATACCGAGTACTTTATGTGATATCGTAGCAGCCTGTCTAATGGATACGACATATTAATGACATATGAATATACTATTGTCTTAGAAAAAATTGTTCACCGTGATGAACACTTTGTGATAAGGTTATCTCAGTTTGTTATATTAACTTCTAGAAAACCTGTTACTGAAACCCAGAATGTCAAATTATACTAGGAAGGCTGGTTTGTGCTACTGCTCTCTATATGTTAAATATATCGATCCCGATGTATTTCATATTTTTAAAAAGTTTGCGTGGCATTATTAAAGCAAAAAATTAAGCTAAACAAATTTTAAAGTTTTATACCACACATAGGAAAGAAAAATACTTATTAAGACGTATAATCATTTTAAAGTAACGAAATTTGAACCCGCGCCTCAGCACTGCTTTTCACCCAAATTCGAGATATTATTTGTTGAGTGGCGGAACTCAACGCCGCTTTGCCTCGTTACCAGAGCGAGGTAATAAAAATATTCAATTCCCCGCATGGAAATCGAACTCAGAACCGTCTCGTTTACGGTAGCACGCTATCAGTAGTGACCTCACAAGACACTCACGTGATGGTAGAACACGTGCAACCGAAACGGTCGGCTGATGGTGTTGGAATCTAACGAGTTTTTATGCAACAGCGTGGCTGCAATGCTAACATAGATATATGATCAATTCTAATTTAATGTTGCCACGGTTACACTCAGGGACGTCCATTACCGCTTAAGTAATACAAAAATAAAAGAAATAAATCAGCTTCACGCAGTATACCGCATACATCGTGGTAGGCAGAGGAAAACTAGTGATAAGACACTCTGTTCCCACACTTTCCGCCGATTTTTTCGAGGTATGTATTGCTTGTTGAGTGGCGGAAATCAACGCCGGGCTTTTACCTTGGTGCCAGAGCGAAGAGATGGAAATATTAAGATTGTGTAATATTAAAACTTTGCAAATATATAATATGAATTGGTTACTTATTAATATTGCGCCACGACTGGCCTACATATAATTAGGGAGCCGATAACTGAGTTTTAAGGCACTTTCCACCCAATTTTAGAGACATTGCTTGCTGAGTGGCATAACTGAACGCCGCTCTTTGTCCAAGAAATGAAGATATCATATATTTAATTCCCCTGAGGCAGAAATCGAACCCAGAACCGTTGCTCTCACAATGGCCTCAATATAATTGAAATACATTAAAATTAAATAAATGATTTCACTAGACTTTCTAACAAGTAATGTCCATTACCTCAGGATTTTGTCGTTTTTTGCTTGTCGTTCAAAGCTTGATAAAAAATGCGTTTTTGCTTCCTCATATCCATAGATATTGTATCTAAGTTGACATTTTTCTAATTATTTGCCAAGGTTATATTCAAAAATTAACCTTTTTATAAGATTATGCTCAGCAATTCTAATGAAGTAGGTACTTAAGATTATGAAACGAAGAATTTTAAGTAGTGTGAAGGAATCTCTAGAAATAAAATGATATGTAACAAAATAAAATTATACCCAATGGCTGGTCGTCGTTGCGCAGTGGCACAACGTCTTTGTATAGAGGTAGGACAGATGTTATAAAAATTATATATTTAAAACTTAATATAATGTTCCCGATCTATCAATATAAAGTGCGGCGTTGAGTTACGTCACTCAACAACAATGCCTTAAATTCTGCCAAAAAGTGATGATCAGAGTGTTTCGCCACTTGTTCCTTTGCCTATAAAATATATGCAAGATATTGCCTAAAGCTGAAAATGAAAACAAGAAAATATGTCATTTACATGTTCATCGTAAATGGTAAGATATTAGAACAAGTGAATGATGTGATGATATATGTATATGGGAAGAATGTTTAGAATAGACGGAAGATGCGAAATGGATGTGGCAAATTGCTGCCGGTAACAGGGTTAATGGAGCCTTAGCGGTGAACCAAACCAAATGAGACAGCAAAACGTCAACACAACTGCGGGTTTTACCGTTGGCACCGAAGCTGTTATATGGCAGAGAAACGTGGGTAATACATAAGAATGAACAAAAGATGGGGATACGATCTCTTCGTAGGATATGCGGAGTCAGCTCAGCTGATCGAATCCGCAATGAAGATTGAAAATTGGCACAGAATGGCAGGTAATAGCGATGATATTATAGTGAGAAAGAAGAAGAACATACTCAGGAAACAAATTGAAGAGAACGAGCGAATGATTGCTGAATAAATGGTAAAAATGATTTACGATGGAAAAGTAAGCGGTAAAAGAAGCAGGGAGTGACCTCGGTTGACCTTCGAAAACACAGTAACGATACTCGAACAAGATCATGTAAAAAACGTGAGGACCCCTCGGAGGGATTCAGATAACGAGGCGGAAGACATTAACATCTACAAAAAAGTTAACTATAGAGTTATGCCACAATAACTAATATCCAAAGGAAAATGTGCAAACTAACTAGAACAAAGCCGCCATCGTAGTACAGAGGGACATCTAAAAAATATGCATATGTATTATTGTGAAAGAATAAAATGAGTGTGTAATTCCTCTATAGATATACTGTTTTATATTCTGTCATAATGAACAGCTTAAAACTTTACATACAAAGGTATACCGTACGTAGTATATCTATTTTTCCAATTATTATTAGATACCAGTACAGTATCGATGCTAATGTGATATCTATATATTTATATATATCTATTTAATACTTTTTCGCCCTTTAGTGTTTTTCATTTAGAAAACATAGACTTTTTTTTATTTGATAAAATATTTTATCAACTATAAAAATGTTGGTAGTTTTTATAATTCTAATAGAATTAAACAACTTTCTAAAGTGTCCTTTCCTTGCATGCGTTGTAATAACTATTGGGAGCTATTAAACAAAAAAATACATACTCATTTATGTAAATATGTTATATGTTATTATAATATAATATATAAGATATTATATGTTATGTTAATTTTTATTTTAAAATAAATAAATGTATTTTGATCAAATTTATTTTCTTAAAAAATTATGAGTTCCCAAAAAAACTATTATTTCTCTATGAGGATATAAATAAATAGTTATAAAGATCACATATTTAATCATTACATCATTCGTACATGACGAATGTTACAATAAAACGTAAATAAAATCAATAAAACCGATTTTACCGCTCCCGCAGCGCGCTCGCGTCTTCGCTCCTTAAATCGGTTAAGTCGTTTCTGACATAAGCGTCGACCAACAGAAAAACCAACAAACAGACAAAATTTTTAGATATCATTGTTTCTGGTTTCTGGAAAATGCCACCCTATGTTTTTAATAATGTTCACTTTAAAAGTTTTAAGTGCGCTGCAAGCATACGAGTACATTATTTATTAAAAACAAACAAATTAAACAAACAAATAATTCACAAATTAAGGCGGGCGAAGCCGCGGGCTAGTCGCTAGTATTATATATTTTAACTAAACACGTTGTATGTACTTTTTTTTACTTTTTCATAGTTATCAGATAATCATCAGTTTTTATATCTGCTACTTAAACTAAACTTATAACTAGAGTTTTTGTTTATAGTATATAGACAAAATAATAAACTTTTAATTTATATTTCCTTCTTCGCTCTGGTGTCGAGACAAAGCGCTGCGTTGAGTTCCGCCACTTAACACGATGTGACTGTAAGATCGACTGGTTATGGGTTCGATACTCACTTGAGGAAATGAAATATTTATTTACGTTTATATTTTCATGTTTTCGCTCTTGTGTCGAGGCAAATCGCGGCGTTGAGTTCAGCCACTTAACACACAATGCCTCCAGAATTCGGTAGAAAGTGGGGAATTGCGTGTCTTAACACTAGGTTCCCTGTACCTACCCTGCTGTGTGCGGAATTCAGCGTGAAGCTGATATGATTTGATTTTAAATGGAACTTACAGACGGATACTTCTCCAACTCGTGCAGCACGGTGTGGTCGCAGTACTCGAACACGAGGTGGAGTTTGCGCTTTCGGCGGAACACCTCGATCAAATTAACGAGGTTCGGATGTTTTAGATTCTGAAACAACATCAAAATATTACAGTGGATTCTTTACATTTAGCAGTTCGTGGTTCGCTTCGCGTGAACTCAGGCCATATGGCGGAAAAATATTTATATAAGCTTGTGGTATTTAACTCTGTTACAAATAAAATATATATACCTATGTTTATTATTGAGGCAAGTTATGGCGGAGGGGACATGCATGCCACTGTATACGAGAAAGGTTGTGGGTTCGATTCCTATTCGAGGAAATGAAATATTTAATATGTCCATTTCCTCGCTCTGGTAACACTAGGCTAACATTAAGTTTCCAGGTTCCCTCTACTTACCCTGCTATGTGCGGTATACCTAAAAAGAAAAACATATTATTTTAGTTTTTCTTGGGGCTCTCCTCCGGCCGCGTGGTCATGATACGTTCTAAGAGTGCCCGGTTACTTTGACAGTGGTAGGGCTGTCAGATAATCGGGCACTATGGTATTTCCCCGTATCAAGTAATTTCAGTTTACTGTCACGGTTCCATAAATACTAGTCTTAGTCAATTAACGTTTACACAGATAACATAAAAAATGGAATTATACTTAATTAAATTTAAATCAAAATCAGCTTCACGCTGTATGCCGCAGACAGCAGAGTGGGCAAAGGAAACCTAGTGTTAAGACACTCCGTTCACCACTTTCAATCGAGTTCTGGGGGCATTGTATGTTAAGTGGCTGAACTCAACGCCGCGATTTGCCTCGACACAAGAGCGAAAAAATGAAAATATAAATAAATATTTCATTTTCTCGAGTGAGGATCGAACCCACAACCAGTCGATCTTACAGTCACACCTTGTGCCCCTGCGCCACGGCTGGCCTCACACTTAACTAGATTTTCACAAAAAACTTAAGTTGTTTACATATATATTTTTTTTAATAAAAAACTTTAACAACTAACTGTGCAACTGTTCTAGGTAATTTAATCTCGATTCGAGCGCTAAAATTCTGAATTCGCTAATGGCCCTATAAATATTCTAATGGGAACATGGGCATCTGGTATTAAGACATTCGGTACTCAATAAGACACTTCCATTCCCCACTCTCCACCAAATTCTTGAGTAATTGCGTGATGAGCGGCGGTACCCAACGCCGCGCTTTACCTTGTTACCAGAGCTAGGAAACAACAATATTAAATATTTCATTTCCACAAGTGAAATCGAACCCACGACCTGTCACGTAGACAATCACATGCTTGTACCTCTGCGCAACGACTGGCTAAAAAATTAAGAAACGTCATTACAAGAAAAGACAAAAGGCAACCTTTAGTGACGCACTTTCGACAAGAATCTTTACCCTTGAAAAGTCAGTTGAGGAAGACGTCAGTTTGACATTTAAATCATCATCAGTGACATGAAAAATATATATACATAATATATAATCGATTTCACGATACTCATACTATGTTGTTATTTATTAAGGAAATGTTGTTTTTTTGATTAATTGTGGCATTTATCTTGACATGGGAACGTGTCCATATTTATTATTTATTTACTTTAAAATAAACATAATATGGACACGTTCCCATGTTAAGATAAATGGCACATACAATGTATTATGCTTTATTGACGTCACTGTGGTGTAGTTTGGATGTTACTTATAAAATGTGATGATTGTGGGTTGGAGTCCTACTTTGGGATATATTTAGTAAAAAATAGGCGAGACTGCAATAGCGATCGGCTTAAGCGTGCGGTGGTAAACGCGATGGTTATTATGGGTTCGGTTCATACTTAGGGGAATGAAATGTTATTTTTTTTTTAATTTTTCTCAAAAAAGGCAAAAAAAATTGACAGGAAAAAAAGAAAAAGTTAACAGAGTTTCTTAACAATAGGTTCCCAGGTTCCCAGTTACGTGAAGCGATCAAAAAATAGGCAGGGCAGCATTTGGATCACTTTTGATATTTATAGGTTCAATTTCTTCTTGGGAGAATGATTATATTAAAATTATTAAAAGTTCAAACCCACAGCCGTCGCGGTTACAGTCACACGCTTGTACCACTGCATCACGACGGCCTCAGAAAAAGTTACGTTTTATATAATCTAGAATCTAGATCTTAACCAAAAAGAAAAATAATTACAAACCTTCAACATACGAATTTCCCTAAGTGCAATTTTCCTTATCAACGGATCGTCTTCGTTTTCCACGAACTTCTTTATGGCGACTATTTCCCCGCTATCCCTGTTCCGGCACTTGTACACCAGGCCGTAGGAGCCCTCGCCGAGCTTGGCCAGCTTCTCATATCTTTCCATGGCGCGGCTGCTCGCCCGCGACCTGGGGGAAGTAGGTTCATTTAAATATTTTTAAAGTGTTATTCCACACTTAGGAAAGAAAAATACTTATTTAGAAAACGTTTAAAAGTTTGAACGTAGCGGGACTCGAACCCGCGCCTCCTGGTCGGTTTCCAGGAGGCGCAGGTTCAAGTCCCGCTACGTGAAATTTTTTATACGTTTTCTAAATAAGTAGGTTCATTTAAAATATAAACGTTGCAATCTTTCAAATCTTTGAATAAATTGTTGATATTAAATTTATTTTTAGAGATCAGTCGTGGCGTATAAACGATATATAAACGAAGAAATGAAAATATTAAACATTTCATTTTCTCGTGTGGGAATCGAACCCACAACTTATCAAACGCTTGTGCCTCTGCGCCACGACTGGTCTCTAAAATTTCTTCGCTCTGGTGTCGCGGCAAAGCGCCACTTTCAGTGCCGCCCCACGCAATGCCTCCAGAATTCGGTGGTAAGTGAGAAGCAGAGTGTCGTGACACAATGCTTCCTAGAAGTACCCTGCCACATGCATTATAATAATTTAAAAAAAAATACTTTTTTAGAAAACGTATAAAAAAAGTTGAACGTACTGAACCCGCGCCTCTAGGTACCCGTTTAAATCATTTTTTTTTTCTTAAAAAAGTATTTTTATTTGATAAAGCTACAGCTACAAATATAAGTGTAGATGTAGATTGTAGACAAACAAATACAGGTACGGAGAGGTGCTATGTAATTTTTTTTGGTACACCAGGAATTAACTAAAGGACTTTAGAACTAGGAAAAACCTCTCCGTACACTAATTTATATTTGTTAATTACAAGCCCTTTTTTAGTTAGGTTTTCAGTAGGAAGATTTTTACAAATATCCCTTCCTATATTATAAAAAAAATTGTGATGAAAATATTACAAAAATGTTAACTTATTTACGAAACACAAAAACAAAGCACTAAATGCACCTAATGTAGAAGGAAAAAAAACATAATATATATCAATATATTTCCCAGGGTTCAAACCCATAATAATCATTTTATTTGGTTTAGTCATACATTTCCCATTTGCGTCACAATATCGTCAGTAATATGGAATATAAGTTACAGCTTAAAAACTTTTAAGGTCAAGGAAGGAAGTGACATTGAATGTAGTTTGATTCATGCATTGAAAATATACTTTATTTGATGCCAGTATTTATTTGAGGCCAGTCGTGGCGCAGCGGCACGAGGTGTGACCGTAAAACCGACTGGTTGTGGGTTCGATCCCCACTCGAGGTGATGAAATGTTTACTTAAATTAATATTTCCATTTCTTCACTCTGGTGTCGAGGTTAAGCGCGGCGTTGAGTTATGCCACTCAACACGCAATGCCTCCAGATTTTGGGATTCGGGGAACGGAGTGTCTTAACACTAGGTTCCCTCTGCCTATCTTGCTGTGTGCGGGATACAGCGTGAAGCTGATGCCATTATACCGAGAACTTGAGGACATTCTGTTTTAGAAATAATACCAACCTAAAAAAAAAAAAAAATTAAATCAGCTTCACGCTGTAATCCCGCACACAGCAGGGTAGGCAGAGGGAATCTAGTGTTAAAACACTCCGTTCCCCACTTTCCGCTGAGTTCTGGAAGGCATTGCGTGTTGAGTGGCGGAACTCAGCGCCGCGCTTTACCTCGGCTCGGCACCAGAGCGAAGAAATGAAAATATAAATGTAAATTAATATTTCACTTCCTCGAGTGGGATATTTTTTCTTTAATCTCTATGCCTTTTTGTTATATGCATGTATGTACACTGTATTTTAGATGTCTTGAATTTCACGCCAAAACAATTAAAAGAAAATGTTTTTAAATCACATTTTCCAGAGCAGGTTTAAAATTTACACCATATCTACGTACGTATCCTTTTTTAGCCAGACATTCAGAGCTGATATAATACTATTTTATTGTCTTTTTAATAGCTTCTCGCTGTATTCCACACATAGCAGGTTAGGCAAAGGGGACTATGGGAGCCCAGTATTAAGACATTCCGTTGCCATTAGATATTTTCATTCCTGACTTTCCGCCGAACTCTGGACACGTTACATGTTGAGTGTCGGAACTCAACGCCGCGCTTGGCCTCGTTACCAGAACGAGGAAATAAAAATATTAAATATTTCATTTCCTCGAGTGGCAATCGAACCCACAACCTGTGGCGGTTACAGCCGCACGCCTGTACCACTACGATTGGCCTCAACTGTAATTAACAACAAAACATATTACGGATGTGATATTTACAAACTAGTTTCTTAGGCATTTTAAATACAACGTAATTAAAAAAAAGCATAGACTATTTCTATAAGACGGGTTTAAATTAAAATAAGAATTTAAAAATATTTTTAGACATTAAGCCATAAACAATTTCAATGAAACTAGTTTATAGTTTCATACAAAAAACAAATCTAAAAGTATACTATAGCTATCTATTTATACAAGAACCATTTTAAATAAATTATGAAAAAATGTGCAAAAAAAGGTTTTTAGAATGCGACTTCTAAAAACAGTCTAAATTCATTTAAAACTATTATTAAAACAATGAAATAATTCTTAAGTTGTAATTTTAAAAAAAAACAAGATTTTTGTAACATAAACCCACCAGAAGTACATTGGAGTAGGGATAACACAAGGATACCTTATCTCTAAGAGAGAGAGAGAGAGATCAAAGACACGATTAGAAAATGATTTATAAACGCTCTTATTCGATTGCGTTGACTTAAAAGTTTGATTTCTTGCTGTGATTCAAGGACTTTTTAATATTTTTTTTAGCTTCACGATGTATCCTGCAAGTAGCAGAATTGGCAGAGGTAATCTAGGAACCTATTATTAAGAGACTCCGTTCCCTTTAAAACACTTCCATTTCCCACTTTCACGACCTGTCCTGTTTCAGTTCCACGCTTGTGGCCCTGTTGCGCCATTATTGGCATCATCATAGACAGAAAGACAGACAGACGGACAACAACGTGGTCCTAAGAGCTTTTCGTTTTTATTCTTTTGATAAGGTGAAGTCGCTTGTGCAATGTGAAAATGCACACACAAGTGTCTTCCTCATAGAAACACAAATTCTTTGTTATTTCTTTTTATTATAATATAAGTGTAAATGAAATAAATTATCGATAGCCGAAATAGAAATAAAAAAAAATGAAATAAATAGACAAGTCATCCAAATATGCTTAAAATATTTACAACTATATAAATCTTTGAGCCAATATGGGCGTGAGTTTTGTTGACATACAATATTATATTGTGTAATTTTTAAATATTGATTTATATACTCAAAATCTATAACCACGACGTTCGCTTGAGTATTTGAAATGATGTCCAGCTAGGCGAGGCCGCCGTGACGCAGGGGAACAAGCATGCGACTGTAAACTCAACAGTTGCGGGTTCGATCTCCACTTAAGAAAATTAATATTTATTTATTAATATTTTCATTTCTTCGCTCTAGCACCAAGGCAAAAAGCCCGGGGTTGAGTCCGCCGCCCGCCAGAAAAAATCGGCGGGCAATATGGAACGGAGTGTCTTAGCACTAAGTTCTCTCTGTCTGCCCTGCTATGCGCGTGATACAGCGTGAAACTAATTTTGATTTAATTTATAAAACTGATGCCGATGGATTGTGTTTGTCACGGCCGAAATGTTTACTTGAGTCAATAATAAAAACGTTTTTACTTAGTATATCTATCCTCATCTATTAATAACAGGCACATAAAAGTTTGGAGGTCAGACGTTCGTTGTTCCTAAAATATATATATTTTTCTTTTAAAAATTGCACAAATAAGGAAAATCTATTTATATTAATAATTTAGTTGTGGCGCAGTAGTACAGTATCTGACTGAAAACGCGATGATTGTGGGTTGGATACTCGGGGAAATTAATTTTCCTTTTTCTCGCTCTGGTTGAGAGAGACGAGACATGGCGTTAAGTTCCGCATCTCACGCGCAAAATCTCAAAACTGGGTGGAAA
>DWMY01001965.1:0-12941 GCA_018249775.1 Heliconius hecalesia formosus
CTCAACACGCAATGCCTCCAGAATTCGGCAGAAAGTGGGGAACGGAGTGTCTTAACACTAGGTTCCCTCTGCCTACCCTGCTGTGTGCGGGATAAAGCGTGAAGCTAATTTAATTTTTTTAATTTTAACTACATAGTACAGTCTGGCAGCGTCTGTCTGATCTCATCTCGAGAGAATAAATTATATTCATTTTTCCGGTCTGGTACACATAACGCGGCATTGAGTTGCACAACTCAACACGCAATGTGTAGCAAAAAGTGAGGAACGGAGAATCTTGACACTAAGTTTGCTCTGCCTACCCTGGCCTGAGGGGAAAAGCGTGAATACATACCTAGGTTTTTCTCCTTTCACTGTGAAATATAAATCAGCTACAGTCGCTGGTAATGTTTCTAACATGAGTGTTACCAAGTTCAATATTATCCTAGAGTTAGTTATGTACACATGCGGTGGGAAGTCATCTGAAAAAAAAATATTTAAATTAGTTCTTCTTAAAAATAGATTTGCTCATTTAATGAAAAAAAAAACGGAAATATAAAGCATAATTAGAGTACCAGGATGTGTTATACAAAAAACTTGAATTCTAATACTTAAGTCAAAAAGATAAAAGGATTGGAATTTATTTGTTTCTTACAATTTTTGCATTTTCTACTATGTTGAATAATGGAGTTGATGAAAACTTGAGAGGTCAACGGATTCTCTTTACTACTGGTACAATTAAACACTTCTATGCCATTTTTACTGAAAAACAAGAAAACGTAAATTTTAAATCTAATTATGTAGAAGCACTTTTTTTAGAAGAAAATATATATATAGAGGAAAATAATAGAATTTTTACATAAGTAAGTAAGTAAGACCTTCAGTAGTATACATATACTCATAGATTTTTTAAAAACATTATTTGTATATCCTGATATTTTGCTTAATTGCTTTGCTGTTAGCAGACTACTTTAGACTCTAAGCCGATGATTGATATTGTCTGTTTTAAAGGCGTAAGTAAGAAGAAATAACAAAAGATATTTTTTTTACATTTTAAAAGCTTTATTCCACAATTAGGAAAGAAAAATACTTATTTAGAAAATATATAACAATTTTACCCTAGCGGGACTCGAACTTGCGACTGACTAGGGGCACAGGCCACTAAGCCATACGTTCTCATCAAGCGAAAACGTACGTCGATTTTTTTTATGCTACCAACATAAAAAAGTTGTAACAAGCGTATAAAAATTTCGACGTAGCGTAGTGATGAGAACGTATGGCATAGTGGTCAGAGCGCCTGGTCGGTTCTTTTATACGTTTTCTAAAAAAGGTATTTTTTTTCTAAATAGGTAGCATGCCACCGTTCAACTTGAAGTTTCTAAAATAAAAAAAATTAAGAATTGTTTCTAGCATGATGCACACGATAGATCGTGAGTTCAAATGCCACTCGAGAAAAAGAAATATATAATACTAGAGGCCTACTCGCGGCTTCGCCCGCATACGGCCTATAATAAATTTACTATGCTGCATTTGCCAACAAATAAGTACATTCAATCAATCGTGGGGTTTATGATAGGACATCATCGGCGGCAAGAGCGCCCCCCGCGAGACTCGAGCCTGGGCTTGCGGAGTGTTTAATTATTTTTATTTTACATTTTCTTAAAAATTATACGTCCAAATTACATATTATAAAAGCCGAAGATTATCTTTATTAAATTTCCTTGAACTAATAAAATTGAATATTTTAGTCACGCAACGTACTAACATATAATTATATATTTTTGCATTTTCGAAGGCGTTCTTTATTATTGTTATTTCGAAGCTAAGAACAATTTAATTTAATCTAAAACTAAGTACTTTATAAATAAAACAAAACATTACCCATAACATCTAGCAGCAGCCACGATCATTAGATTAGCCACATAGTCTACAGGTATGAAATCGTAAACATTTTCAGGCCTCGTAAGAAGACATCTGATCCATCCATTGCCTATCATCATTAAGATGGCATTTACAGCAAACCAATTATCCAACCAACCAACAATGGGTTCTGATTTACTGCATGTTACTGTCAAAAGCCAATTGTGATTAATAAAACGATTATTATAATATTATGGAATAAAAGATTGTATAAAATGCAATTGCAAAAAGCTGAGGCCAGTCGTGGCGCAGGGGCACAAAGTGTGTAAAACCGACTGGTTGTGGGTTCGATCTCCATTCGAGGAGATGAAATATTTACTTAAATGTTTATTTCCATTTCTTCGCTCTGGTGTCGAAGCAAAGTCCGGTGTTGAATTCTGCCATGAGTGGCAGACACACGCAATGCGTCCAGAATTCAGCAAAAAGTGGGAAACGGAGTGTCTTAACGCTAGGTTTCTTCTGCCTACCTTGCCGTGTGCGGGATACAGCGTGATTTCAATTATAAAATTATCATAATATAATCTATTATTAGTCTTTTTTATACCTGGATCAAAAGCGTCTATCAGCACGCACTAATCTAGGTAGGCACCACTAAAATATAGTTATAGAAAACAAAATTACTTGCTGATGGTCTGATGATAGCTGTGGATATATTGCCATGTTGTTCTGCCACTAAACTTTCTGCTACAGCTTTGGTGAATGTATACGTATTTGGTCTACCCTCTGAGATAACAATAACAACAATAAATATAATAACAAGACCAAGTGACCTACAAGTGACAATGATCGACACTTTTTTAACTTCAGAAAATAAGGGTTTAAATATTAATTTCTTAAATGTGTTGATAACACTAAACTAAATGCAAATTATAAAGAGACATTTACAATCAGGATATTTAGAACCATTAACATAAAGAAAAGTACAAGCAGGATAACTTTTAAACATAACATTTATTATTAGATATCAATTACTTATATAAGTATATTTTTTTTTCTTATTTACTTTTGCCAACGTGGTTCTTCAGGGCATGGAACTTTATATTAGTACTACTGTAGTGCCAATAGGTGGTAACTTTAGTCAGCCTTCGTTTCCGCCATTACGCATAGGAAATCAGATCTTGGTCGGAGAAAGACAAAGCCGATCTTCTGGGCGCTCTCTTTACCTCTAACTCAACTTTGGATGACCGAAGAACAACGCTGCCGACAATCCCGTGGTATCAGAGCTTAATATCTGAGATTAGGTTCGGCCAAAAAAGATGTTAGGCGAGCCAAGAAGACAGCTTCTTGGTGCATCCACATGTCGAGCCCGTCTAGCAGCATCTCTCCTTTAGTGCTCCTCCCTCACCTCCCTTCTCTCAAAATTCATGGAGAGCATCATAAAAAGCCAGCTCTTGGTTTATCTGGAGGATCACCGATTCATTATTGACCGTCAATATGTCTTCCATGGTCGCTCAACTGGTAATCTTCTGTCTGGCCTCTACCTGCGCCAGTGTTGTCAGTTCGATACATCCTGGGTACCTTCCGTAAGCGCGTCTATGTCGAACTTAAAAGCCGGCAACGCACCTGTAGTAGCCCCTCTGATGTTATACGGGGTTTTTAAACCCACAAAGCAAACGAGCAACGACAAAGCAAACGAGAGTACGGGTCACATTAACTGACATTATATATATATATATATATATATATATATATATATATATATATATATATATATATATATATATATATATATATATATATATATGTGATATATATTTTTTTTATTTTTTATAAAATAATGAGATCTGTGTAAAAAATTTATAAGAAAACTGGATCATAACAAGCTGCCACGATTATTGTAACCATTGTATGAATTAAATAAAAAATATTGTTAATTCGCGTGTTCTCTTTCTCTATTCCCACATATATAAGTAAGTGATGAGTGAGGTGTCCTACAATAATTCCTTTGATTATTTTTGTTTGACATTACTAACCAAGTAGTTTTTGAAGTTTACATTCAGATACTCCAGTTTTAATAATTTCTTCAAGCTTCGTAACAGAAACAGGTGATTCATACAACTTCTCTTCGAGCACATCACTATTTTTATTAATAAATGCTGTTGATACATGAACTAACGCCTGAAATATATTTTTTAGTATAAGCCACACTTTAACAAATCTTATATTAAAAAAATATCTTATATCATGTTTTACATTGGATACAAAATATTTTTAAATGCATATTGTTTTATTAAGTAAAGTTAAAAAAAATTAAAGCATTATCCAAATTTTTTGAGCAATTTTGTACGTAAAATATTCACAGCGACCATGCAGAAAGTAATAGTTTTATTGAACAGTTTTTTAAATATACGTAATATAGTAGAGATTTACAAGGAAATAAAAAATACCTTTATATTTTTCATGCTATGACAAAGATTGAGGACACGTTGTGTGCCCTTAATGTTAACATTCGTAGCAACATCAAGAGGCTCGTCAAATTTTACAGTTGCAGCTGAATGAAAGACTATGGAGACCTGTAAAATTGTTTAACTTTTTTATATAGGCAGAGGGAATCTGGGGTGTAAAGTTGGGGTACGATATTGGTGGGAATCGCTAATGTAGTGAAACTAGCATTGCCCGTAAAAGCCAATGAAAACCATCTGCTGTGTTTTGTAGTGGAACACCAAGTTTCAAGCAGAGCCTCGACCAGTCCTAGCCTCCGCGTCCTCGTCGTACAGCCTGGGGACTGCTACGACCACGCAACCGCGTGTCCACTGCCTCGAAGTCGCAGCTGAACTGAGGAGGTAGGGCAAAGGCGAATATTCTGCGCCATAAAACAGAATACAATCACTAAAGAGGGAAGATATCCGAAACAAACCTGAGCATGACCGTAGGCTCTAAGGCGGCAGCCCCGCTATCGGTCTAAGGCATAGTGATGTGTTAGTCATAAGAAATCCCAATGGCACAATAGGCCACACGGTATATAGGAAACCCACGCACACCAATAGATACCTCAATGGTGAATCGCACCACCACCCTACACAGTTATCTACCGTTGGCGAATCTTTGTTTCAGAGAGCCCACCACCTCTGCGACGCTGAACATCTAGGGGACGAGCTTCGCCAGGTGAAGAATTCCCTTCATCAGAACAAGCTGCCAGTTCCCCGCCAGCGTTGTCAGAAGACCAACAAGCCACCCACAGTCGAGAGACAGCCAGCACTTCTACCATATGTGAAGGGGGTTACAGACAGGATCGGCAACATCTTAAGAAGAGCTTCCATAAAAACTATATTCAAGCCTAACAAGAAAGTGAGCCAATTCTTGAGACCAGTGAAAAGTAACATTCCTTTACAGTGTGCAGGTGTATACAAGCTAGATTGTGACTGTGGCTTATCATACATCGGTCAAACAAAGAGAAGCATCGGTGTTAGGGTGAAGGAACACATCTCCGATGTCAAGAATCTCCGAGGGCATGTATCAAAGTCAGCTATGTGTGAGCACACTATGGATAAACCTAGCCATTACATAAGGTTTGATAAGCCCCCAATCCTCGCTAAGGAAAACAGATATATTCCTAAAATGATCCGCGAGACTATTGAAATACAAAAACATCCTAATTTCAATAGAGAGGACGGCTGGAAGCTTTCTAACACCTGGGACCCACTCATAAAATCTTTAAAGTCTCAAACCCACCATTTTTGCAACGAAATTGAAGTTAAAACTTTATTGTAACAGTAAGTTTATTTTACATTACCCTTATTTAAGTTGACATAAGCTTACCTTATCTTGTAACATATGAATATCTTCGTTTTTAATGCCTAATTGTGATTTAGAGATATCTCCCGCGACGGGTACAATTTTGTGTATGGCGTGTGAATGATCATTTCTCAATCTACTGAACAGCTAAAAAAAAACATTTTTTTTTTGAGGAGCATTTTTTAATATTAATTTCATTATTATTACTGAGACCAGAAATAATAATGAAATTAAGTTCACAGTACGAAAATTAAAAATAAATTAATATTTTATTTATTAATTTGTTTCGTGTTTTTTAATTTAAAATTAAAAAAAAATGTGTAAGCTTTGAATCGCTATACCTAGAACTTATGTAATGTGTATACCTATTACAATTTTTTTTCGATCAAATACATTGTCATACTCATGATATATTGGAAAAGAAAATCATTTATTCTCGAGTAAGGATTGAACTCACAATCATTGCGGCTATACCTACTGCACCACGATGGCATAAAAATATAATTTAAAATAATAAAATTAAATTAGTTTCACACTGTATCCCGCACACAGCAGGGTAGGCAGAGGGAACCTAGTGTTAATACACTCCGTTCCCCACCTTCTGCCGAATTTTGGAGGCATTGCGTGCTGAGTGGCAGAACTCAATGCCGCGCTTTGCCTCGACACCAGAGCGAAGAAATGGAAATATAAATTTCAGTAAATATTTCATCTCCTCGAGTGGGGATCGAACCCACAACTAGTCGGTTTTACAGTCATACTTTGTACCACTGCGCCACGACTGGTCTGAAATATAATATAATTCAAATATACTATATTTACCGGTTGTTCCAGAATCTTTTGAATTCTTTGATTTACATTGCTTTCTTGATTTTCTCGTACTAAAAGATATACTTTGTTGATTCCTGGGCAACTATATAATAATTTTTCTAAAAGGACCTGTAATGTATACATTACTTTACATATAATTCGTCTAGTTTAATGAAATTGTATGTGATTTGTGGAACAAAAACCTTTCATCCTACATATAAAGCCCGGTTTCCACTGCGAGCGGAGCCGGCAAATTAAGGACTACCTTGAAGTCGCAAGAATAAACTGCATATTTCCACCAATAAATAGTAGGGCAGAAAGGATCGAGCAAGCAGAAAGAAATGAAATAAAATCGTTCAGTTCCTGGGAGCAGAGTGAAGTAATTACAAAATACAAAACTTAATATATAAATCATCTTCACGCTGTATCCCGCACACAGCAGGGTAAGCAGAGAGAACCTAGTGTTAAGACACTCCGTTCCCCACTTTCTGCCGAATTCTGGAGGCATTGCGTGTTGAGTAGCAGAAGTCAACGCCGTGCTTAGCCTCGACACCAGGGCGAAGAAATGGAAATATAAATTTAAGTAAATATTTACCTCCTCGGGATCGAACCGACAACCAGTCGGTTTTACAGTCACACTTCGTGCCACTGCGCCACGACTGGCCTCACAAAACTTAATATATAAACCGCCTAATTGTCTTACACGGTGGAAACCAGGCTTAGCACGGTACGCAGAGAGAAATTAATCTTAAGTCATTCCGTTCTCCACTTCCTGTTTGAAATCCAATTATCTGTCGTTAATGTGGCGAATCTGGATGCCGCAATTTATCTTATATATAATTCGCACCACCAAATACGAATCGAAACCACAAATAAAAATAGAAATATTTATAAATATAATAATATAAATATGTATCATTATAAATTGCATTTAAAGATTTGAATAGAATTTAAATATATAGTATAAATATTTTTTGATCATCCCGTCGTTTTTAAATTAATATTTGGTTCCGATAAATTAAACATTTGTTCCATTTGATTTAATATCTCGGTAACGATTAACTAGTCAATTAATAAAGATTATCCTCGTTATATAACAGATGATTTATAAAACTAAAAGCAAAAGGTTAAAATGTTAACCTTTATGTCATTAAAAGTATAAATTACTCTAAGGGACTGTGATTTTATAAATTAAATATTAAGTGATGATCGCACGATGGATCGATCGTTGCCTAACTGGTTTTTTTTTCTTTATCCCTAGTAGCGCAGCTAGAGAGAAGGGAACATCATAAACTACGGTCTCTGTATACCTCTTTAACCTCGTCCACTTTCATCAACCTCTTCATACATCTCCTGAGAAACCGAGAATACTATTGAGAATTCGACCTTAACTTACGTCGAATCTTAAGGTCACATTTTGATGATATGACCTTATGATTCGACGTTAGTTTTAACGTCACCTTGGGCAATGCGTGTTGAATAACGAAACTTTAGCGCTTTGCCTCGTGATGATATAATGATTAGATTTGATTTGATATTTATTTGTAATTTTATCATCGTAGATATAAATACAATTATACCTATAAAGCTAACACGTCTGATTTTGTGGAAAATGTTTATAGTATTTGAGCAGAGAAAACCTGGGTTATTGTTTTATAACTTCAATTACATTATTTATTTTTATTTATTTTATGTGCTGTTACTATATTATTATAGTTGAGAAGGAAGAGATTTATGTATACAGTTTTCTTTGTTTTTATATAAAATGCAATAGTTGCGTTAATAATTCGACAATTTCTATTGTTGAGGGCTATTCTTAGTTTTGTTTCAGTTGTAGGAAGAGAGTTGAAAATTCTCACCAACTATAAAAATTATTAGATGATAAAATAACATCTAGCTTACCCTAAAGTACAAAATCGGTATCTATTGCATTTTACTTGTAAGTAAAATAATATAAACAAGGAAAAATATTATTTTTTCTTTATGATTCGACGTTAGTTTTTACGTCACCTTGGGCAATGCGCGTTGAACAGCGAAACTTAAGGCCGCGCTTTGCCTCGTGATGATATAATGATTAGATTTGATTCAGAAAACGACGTTTTATGCACAGGGCCATCTATTGGACTTACAATTGAACTGTAACCATTCGAACATTGTTAGAAAAATACTATTATGTTTATGTTAAATTTATTATAAGTATAGATTACACTTACACGACGTAATTAACGTTTAACAAATAATAACTCAACAATATGTTTTATGCGTTATCAACATTCATTATCATATGTTGTCAATAGATATCGTTACGTATGTTTCTATTTTTTTTTTCAAATATAAATATGTTAAAAACTTTAAGTATATTATTTTTTGATAGAGTGTAACCTTTCCAAAGTATAAAAATATAAAGTATTTTATGCACAGCGCCATCTATTCAAGATTTAAAATTAAGGACAGTTTAAAAATGCTGTTTTTATATTAAATTTTAACTTACATTAAATTATATTAACCGAAAACGATGTTGTCCTAAAGTATTAAAATTATTAATATTCCACCCGTCGTAATTAGTATTTAAGTCCACAGAATGTTTTTTGCGTTATCAAGATTCGTTAGTACCTAGTATTTGTTGTCAATAGATAGCGTTACTTGTATCGATTTCTAGTATCTCAAATATATACTTATCTTTACTTATCTTTTGATAGAGTGAAGTGATTACAATGAAATAAAACTTATAATTTACTCTGATTTACTTGTAATTTTTATGTATAAAAGTTACTTAAATTTATTGTGTACTTTTTACATTATACGTGATTACATAAACAGACAAACAGACAAAAATTCCAAAAATGTTGGAAATGGATTCTGTTAGTTATCCTTTAACACCCTGGCTAATTTTTTTTAAATTATTTTCAATGTACAGAAACGACTTTTCTACAGATTTATTATAAGCATAGATTTTGATTGATTAAATATTTTGAATGTGCCAATATATGGCAATTTAAATGACCTAGCTTGCTTTTGGAATAATTGTAAATATGATTAAAATCTTTTAATTAAATTAAGCTAATGCTTTAATAATATAGCGTATTTTAGTAACACTCTGTTTTTAGTCTCTACTTAATTTTTTCATCTTGTAATCAAAGACAACCAAAAAGTGAGTATGTTTTATGTGTACGTGATCAGGTATACTGAGCCCATGTTTCAGTATCCATCCATCCATCAGCCTTTCGAAGTCCACTGCTGGACATAGGCCTCCCCTAAGTTTGTGTTTCAGTATACGTGTATATAACAAAATTCCGCAATGTATTCTAAATTTTCCACTAAAGCAATTTAAAGTTACTATAAAAAACAATACTAACAAATATAGACAGATTAAATATTGTTCATGAATATTTACAAGATAAACATGTATGGAATTAATTTCTATTGAATACCATGCAGGATAGCTGCCAGTTTTTATAATAAATTATACCATTAAATTCGAAAAGAACATCTATTGAGTTTCTTGCTAGCTCAGCAAACTGCGTTCCGAGCCAGTGGTAGTTTTTTTTATTCGACAATTGAAAAATGTTTATAATAAATAATAATGTATTTGAATAAAAAGCATTTAGATTTTTTTACGGTTATACAATCGCTTTCAAGATTAATATTTAAAATATAAAAAAGTTTACCTTCCCAAGAAATCCAGTGGCACCAGTTATAAAAACAGACTGTCCATCGTAGCATTTTGCTACCGGTGTATGTATGGAACGCGCACTGAGGTCGCCAAATCGTTGTTTAAGACGTAACATTTATACTATCAATAAGTTACAATAAAGTAAAATGTTTTATTTATACTTTAGTTGTACTTATGTTTTTACTGTGTATTTATAAGTTTTTTACATTTTTAAAATGTTAATCCACAATTAGGAAAGAAAAATACTTATTTAGAAAACGTATAAAAATTTGAACGACTCAAACCCGCGCCTCCAGGACTTTGAAGTTGTGGTGTGTTATAATTGTTATACATATATGGTTCTGATAGTTTTGTATGTGGCTATGATTTATTAGGGTACCCACAACTTATGTCACTTTTATAATAAAAGTAATATTAAAGTAAATTAATGTAATGCTATTGTAATGAAATTGTTATTATTAAAGTGATTAAGAATTAATAATAATGTGTTTGAATATAATAATAATTAATTATCATATTCATATCATATAATATATAAAATAGTAAAATTATTAAAATGATGAAATTTAATTTTATTAAAGCTCGACATTGTTAACCGCAATATCTTCATTTCGTTTTCCACTTACAAAACGTTGTATGTTATTTAGGGAATACAGAAATAGACCGGAGCGTAGTCACTATTTATTACTAGTAGTACAACGGTAGTCACTCTAAACACTTTCTAACTCTCTGTCTTATAAATAATTCCACGTCGCCTTATATATTACAGCATACAAAGAGTAACAATTAAATAGACAGTTCCCACAAAGACTAAGCTACTTTTGTAACAAACATTAATGCCTAAAGGATGTGATGCCCATGTGCGTACGGCACATGACTTTCCTTCTTTTTGAAAAGAAAAACAATAAACATACAAATATTACACATTACACAAGAATACTACATTTATTAATCGTTTTCATAATTACTTAACAATAAATAGAACCGAAATACCTATTTATTGTAGTAATTTAATAATATACCCAAAAATATAATAATAACGTACAAAGAATATACATTTATTATCTGCGATATTTTCCACCTCAGAGAGGGGATTGTCGGTTGCGGCCTGGCGTATTTTTTAGTTAATATATTTACAATTAAATAAAAAAAATATAAACGTTAACAAACACACGCTTCTGCTCCTGCGCCATCATAGGCAAAAACAATTTAAATATAATATTTCCCCTTTTGAGAATCAAACCCAACAACCAATGCGATAAGTCTGACGCTGTCCCACAGAGCCGTATCGGCCTTACGATGTTAATTAGATATACAATTCTAATTAAATACTATATATAATATTACTGGTCATAATTGATATAAATATAATACATACAATAATTTCCATAAACCAACTCATTTTTTTTTTTTTTTAAACAGAAGTGTATGTCATCATCACGAGATAAGAAAAAAATAATATCATGCTTCGACTATTGCGCGCTTCGCTCTTTATAATAACAAAAAGTATGTAAAAGACAAATTACTTTAAATGATGCGGGGTTCCTGGTAAAGATTTTATTGATGGAAGAATTACTTATAGGTCCCGACTGTTAATCCTAATAAACTATTAGGCTTGTTTATTTTCTTTTTAGTTTTATACAGTCGGGGTTTTTGTTGTTGTAAATATTTTTTTATTTTCCACTTTTTTGTTAGGATTCATTATGGTAATGATAATCATAATATATCTATATAGAAATTCTCTATTCTATATATGTTTCTTTCAATATTGTGACTTACATATTTATTTCTGGTGTACAATAAAGAGTATTTTACTTTACTTTACTTACATCGTGAATTTAAAATGATGCACACCCATTGATTTGCATTTTTGTTTCGCAATATTTGCATACTTTTATAATTATCTTGACCCTAAATACCGATGATGTTGCTGAAGCTACGCATCTTATCAAGATAGAGGTGCGTGACTTGAAAAATCTTGCAAGGATACCAACAGATGAGCACTGCAAACATGTCAGGATACTCATAAAGTATTACACGACTACAAACAGCGTTAACTTTAATAATAACAAATAAATCAAATCAAATTAGCTTCACGCTGTATCCTGCACACTGCAGGGTAGACAGAGGAGACAGAGGAGAGGCATTGCGTGCTGAGTGGCGAAACTCAACGCCGCACTTTGTCTCGACACCAGAGTGAACGAATGGAAATATAAATTTAAATAAATTCAATCATTTCCTCGAGTGGGAATCGAACCCACAACCAGTCTGAAAACGTATAAAATTTGAACGTAGCGGGACTCGGACCCGCGCCTCCTAGAATTTGACCACGTTTAGAAAAAACTACTTCGGTGTAAATGTACGTGGCAGTAAATTATAATTTGTAAATTATCACAAATTACTACATTATGTGTTCTTATGATAGTAGTTTTCCAGAGTATAATGGAAGTGATTGTGTAGATGTAGTCATACAAAAGTTAATTAAAGTTTTAGAAAATATTACTAGATATAATATTTATCAAAAATCACCACAGCCGCTGAGTGATCAGGATAAAATCAATATAAGAAATGAAACTATTTGTTAGGTGTGTGAAAAAGCCTTAAGCTATGAAGATTTATTGTGTATGATCCACAGGAGCGCTTAAAGATGTTGAATACCACGCTTTGTACCAATCGAGAAATTGGCTTAAAGATTTATAGATTACTAGCGACCCGCTCGCGGCTTCGCCCGCTTAAACCACAGAATTATTTAATTAACACACTGAATTATGTTCGTGTTTTGATATAGAACATTTTTAATGAGAAAGTTATTAAAAAATTAGGTCGCATT
>DWMY01001966.1:0-12941 GCA_018249775.1 Heliconius hecalesia formosus
GCTCTCATAAATTTTTCTCCTGACCGCTGCTGAGCACTCTACTCTTGCTGATTGCTTTTTAACCATGCATGCAAAATTGCAAGGATAAGCTATTCCTATCTATAGTTTAGTGCATAGTACATAGTATAGATATATACGATATATTTCTAATTTTAATAAAATATTCATAAAATTCTAGTTTCACAATAATCATTGGAAAACATGCTTTGTTCAATTTTGTAAACAATAAAATAGTTAAAAATAGTTTTATATTTTTAATTATTATCCATTTAAAGTAAATAAAGAACGTTGAACGATTAGAAACACAAGATCTTACACTAGAGACTACATATAATTGGTAGACTTGAAAAAGCAATCATTTTAGTCCAAAATACATGTTTATTAAGTAGAGTTTTGAAATACATTTTGGTTGCTCAAAACGCGTCTGTAACGTTTAAAATGGTACAGAAGTTACAAATCCAATTAACGATCTGTTAAAGAAGTTACTTTTGTTTTGTCAACTTGTCAAAATGCAAACTAATGTTTACCGAAAGTTTCTATGTCATGAACATTCTCGCCCTCATTCCTCTCATTTCAAAATTATAAAATAGTAGATCTAAGTACATAGCCAGGAGGCCAGTCGTGGCGCAGTGGCACAAAGTGAGACTGTAAAACCAATTTTATGACCTATACAATAAATTATTTGTGATAAATATAATTTATATATTAAGTATTATACATGTATAATGTTATTAAATAAATTAAATATTATTGCTCGTATTCAATGTGTAGCGACATCTATTGACGTTAATTGAAATATTCAATTCCCAAGCCACCTCTGGACTCCAGCTTCCGAACTTAATCAAATATAATGCTACAAAATAAAAAAAATGCCTATAATGGTCTAAAGTCTTCATACTCCATATACTTCCTAATTTAATAATATTATACGTCAAAATTTTTCAGTTTGTCTTTGTTAAATTATCTCTTAGTCTTTTACTTGTGTATACCATTTTTCTATTATTATTTGTATTATCATTATTTGTGGACATTCGTAGAAATTTCGACAATTCTTTTTTTAAATTTTAGTTAGTGTTTTTATTTTAAAACGGTGTACTCTTACTTAAACTCTTCTACTGAGTACATGGATATTATTTTAATTTGTGTGGGCTGGCATTCGTCAAAATAAAATACTAGGGCCTGTTTTTTATTGACGGTAATTTAGTTGCTACGAAATTTTTAGACCTCATAACCCCCCTAACAGAAAATATGTCGACCACATGCACCTAGACGTATATCGTAATATGTTACGGAGATGCAATTTATGCATTAAAAACAAGGGGCACACTTTGAAATTTCAAAAATCTAGCTATCTATTCAATAAATGGGCTGCGATGATGTGAGTGTGTGAACATATCTAAGTGTTGCGTTTATTTAAACGAATCGCTATGACTCGATTTCATGAATGAGACATGTCACATGTGCGATGTTGCCGCTTTGACAGGTTAGGTGTCTGTTTACGTCATTTACAAATGACGTTTTATTTTACAACGATAATATTTATTACTTCCATACTGTATATGTGTGTCAAGACAATTTATTTCGTAAGTACTTTAATTAATATATTTATACAGACAAGCAGATAAAAAATGTATTTCTTAATACACTTCTAAAATCTTTGTCCGCCTGCTTATTGCAATTGTTATTTCAATAAAGCAGGTTTTTTTTATTTATTAAGTGAAGGTGATATAAACCTTATTTATACGATATCGAGCTATTGGTATCAGTTAAGAAACTTACAATGGTGCAAGTGGACGTTTTGTAAAATATAAAAATAAAAGAAAATGGCCGTTAAATTATTAGGAAAGTCGTACAAAGTATTCGCTCCGAATAATCTGTAAGTAATTAACATTTTTACTATTTTTGTTTTTATAAATAATTTATTTAATATATATTTAATTAAAAAAATTAAATTAGCTTTACGCTTTATCCCGCACACAGCAGGGTAGGCAGAGGGAACCTAGTGTTAAGACACTCCGTTCCCCACTTTCTGCCGAATTCTGGAGGAATTGCGTGTTGAGTGGCAGAACTCAACGCCGCGCTTAACCTCGACACCGAAGCGAAGAAATGGAAATATAAATTTAAGTAAATATTTCATCTCCTCGAGTGGGGATCGAACCCACAACCAGTCGATTTTGCAGTCACACCTCGTGCCGCTGCGCCACGACCGGCCTCAATTATATATTTAATATTTTTTATTATTATAAATTTCAGACGTTTTTATTAACTAGTAATAAATTTTTAATAAAATCATTATTGATAAAATAAAATCTTTCAATTTAAATGTTTATATGTTAAAGGCGCAGTTCTTAAAATTTATAAAATTTTATTAAATTTCTATATTTATAAATTAAAATATTTCGCGTGATTTTTAAATCTTCCTTATATTTTACAGAATAAATAAAACACAAATTGAGTCGTTTTCTATAACTTGTAAGAAATATACCAACTCTACTATAGATGTTGAAGATGTGAAAAGGTTTTCTGCGGCCAAGGATGGATGGTGGGCGGAGGATGGTCCCTTTAAAGCCTTACATACTTTAAATTCCATACGGTAATTAATGATTAATTTGGATATTCCAATTCCGTAAATATGCCATGTTGTCTGTTTGCCTTTTTGTTTCATAAATAGTATATACAAAACAAAAAGGCAAACATACAGCCCGATTTGTTAATTGTAGAATATTATACTTATTAAGAAGACGTATAAAAATTTGAACCCACGTCTCTTTGCAAACCGTCTCTTCTCTTTAAACAACTGAGCCATACGATCGCATCGAGCTACGTCGAAATTCTTATACGCTTGTTACAACTTATTTATAATGTTCGCATCTCTGTAGAAATATTTTTACAAATTTTCGGTACTCAAAAATAATTACTTAGAATTATCGTTTGACAAGAGAGAATACTATTTTTTAACATTTTTTAAAGTGTTATTTTACACACGTAGCTCAATGAGAACGTATGGCTTAGTTGTGTCAGAGCGCTTGGACGGTAAAAAATATTACAAGGAATGTATCAGGGAATAATTAATTCATGTATATTATGTGTTACATATATATGTTACACAAATAATACATATATTTTGTAATAGCATTTGGTTCTTACCTAAAATAGAAAGACAATACAGACAGACCAAAAATTATAAATACTGCAATGAGTAAATTTATAATAATTTAATCTAATAAAAAAATCTGACTATATAGCCAGCAATATAATTAAATGAAAAAGTAAAGAAAGGTGTGATGTTTTCAGATTTTGGTAAAATTTTTAATTGTAGTGGCCAAAACCGAAACAAGATTTTATTTATGTAACCGCTAAACATCTTAATATAAATAAAAACACTCTTTCCTTAAAACTGGTCATACTCTAAATGATAATTTAAAATAAAGCTTGTTAATTGGATGGTCTAAAATATAAAAATGTCTTTATAACATCATACATATATATATAGGCCAGTCGTGGCGCAGTGGCACAGGGTGTGACTGTAATCGACTGGTTGTGGGTTCGATCCCCACTCGAGGAGATAAAATATTTACTTAAATTTATATTTCCATTTTCTTCGCTCTGGTGTCGAGGTAAAACGCGGCGTTGAGTTCTGCCACTTAACACGCAAGGCCTCCAAAATTCGGCAGAAAGTGGGGAACGGAGTGTCATAACACTAGGTTCCCTCTGCCTACCCTGCAGTGTGCGGGATACAGCGTGAAGCTAATTTTTTTTTTTTAATATATATATATAGTATATGATTATGACATCAAAAAGATTCTGAGGAATTCGTGCTTTAACCAAACTAAGAGTTTAAAGGGACAATATTTTTTTATGTAACTTTTTTAAATGTTAATTTGGTTTCAATCAACTTGTGCATGTGGATTTAATTTAATTTGTGATTTTTGTGTTGTCTTTTTTATTTTATATATTTATTACAATATTAAAATATTTATACCGTATATATACTTCCCATTACTATTTTATATTAATTTGTTTGTATTTACATATATAACACTTATAAATGATGTTCATTGATGATAAATACTTTTTGTGCTCTAACATAGATTATGACAGAGCTGAAAGTAATCACTCTTCACTTTCTGATTCCAAACCACTTGTCGATATTTTGTCTAAGACTTTCATCAACTGGTTTAATACTTTTTCCTTGGTATCAAAGCTCAAAGCATACCTACTCATTACTCAGATCTTCTCGCATCCTTTAGCTCCGGCATAGTCGACTGTATGATCTGAGACCTGGTTATAAAATATTCCCTTTTCTCTGTTAGTTACTGTATTCCAGGTTATCAGTAATTTCGTAATGACCGTACTTTGCAGCACTATGCCGCGTATTATTGCTTGCTCCCCTAATCAATCGATGGGAACTCTATAATTTATTTTTGTGAAAGTAACATTAAGCAATAAAAAAAATCCCCAAAAGATAAAATCTACTATTTTAGTGCTTTAAAAGGTCTTCTGGAATTATTTCACCGCAATATGAACATGTAATCTGCATGGGGATCTAAACACTTGTGTGTTAAAAAATGATACATGATTTATTATAACCACTACACGAGTCCTATAACTTACACATTCTCCCTGATGTCGTGTCCCACCCATTACTTTAATAACTGTAGGCCCTCTCTTATTGACCTTATCTCCGTGTCCAACCCAAATCTCGTTGTTTTCATGGACAAATGACAGCTCCATTGTCTTTTCATAACTCAATTTTTCTTTCGTATAAATAACACCATACTAAGGTTAGAGATAAAATATTTTTCCAACGCAATTTTAAGCATATAGATCTGGAACGCTTAAGAGAGAATGTTATCATTCTCTATTTTTCACCTATAATGTCATCAACAAATAATGACAGTATGGTAGGCTCTTTAACTACTGAACTGATTTGCATTTACGACAAACATGAACGGTGCGTATAATGCATGCACCTGCTCCCTGGCTAACACCAGTTATTAAAAGTTAAACAATATGTTAACGTGACAGACCTAAAATAAGAAATAAAAAATAACCTTACCAAGAAAACCTGGCTATCCACAAAAAATGGCGAAACATTTGCAACAGAATGTATAGAGATGCGAAACGCCGATATATACACACCGCTACTCAGAATCTCAGTCAAGCGCAAGTATGGTTTGGGGTAGACAACACCAAGCATGAAATTTAACACTATATAACACAATAATAATAGTTTTTACGGCTAATTATTTTTTTATAACAATAAAACAATAATGTGATCGCGAGTTTTTTTCTATCAGTTAAAAGATCTAACTGAAAACTCGGTTATCAAATTACCAAACCGTATAACGTAAATCTCTATATAACATAGTTACCACAATACATATCTTACTATCATTCGTAATAATCAGCTATCACCTTGGTCTATATTATTAATCAATTTTAACTTATAAAATTGATTAATAATAAGACTAGTGGGCGCGCGGCTTCGCCCGCTTATTTACACTCAAATTCCCTTCTCAGTGGATGTCCAGAATATGAAAATAAACATCTGCCCAAATTTCACGTTTCTACCATCAGCGGTTACGGCTCTGCGTGCATCTTACCTCAGTCAGTCAGCACAAGTCCTTTTATATATATATATATAGATTTATTTAAAAAATATTATATTCTATTACATAATACGCCTAAAAAAGCTAATGTGACACATTGGCCCCTTTAAACTGTTTTTAGAGAAGAATAAATATAAAAAAACCTAACGTATAACGGCCATTGTGCAGTAAAAAAAAGAGCACAGTTGTCTCAGCATATAATCAAAGTTTCGCTTCCTTCGATTTTACTAATATAAAATTATTGAAACTTTAGGAGCCTCTCCTGTAAAGTTGTAATTTGGCCCTTATAGGAGCCATAAATATACATGATACAGCATGAAACTAAAAAAAAAATCTGCTTATATTTTGTTCAATCCTATCTTAATTTTATTATATTATATATTATTTGTTAAGATAAAATAGAATACTAAAGCTTAAAACTTAGATTTCTGTAGAAACTTTGACAAGAAACGCTTAAACAATGTCTCTTATTATTTCTTTCGATTAATTAAAAAATATATTCATTTCGATGACTACTTACCAAGTTAACTTTTTATATTCACTATATTTATATCTAATATTTTTAAAATAATTACAGAATCCCATTTATTGTAGACGGCTTGGTTAAAAAAAAATCACATGAAAATTTTTCTACAATTTTGAAAGGAAAAAAAATTGTAGACGTCGGTTGCGGAGGTGGAATACTTTCTGAGGTATTTATATAAACAACAACAAAATAAACATAATATACATAAAAGTAAATAACAAATATTATAAACATCTTATCCTATTATTGATATTAGAGAACACGATTTGACGCGTACAATTCTCGTTGTCATAACAACGTATACACTTTGTACAAAAGAGTATATTGTCAAACATATGGTGGTGCATGTTATATTCATTTTATTAATTTAATGTATTTTTATGCATACCTTCACTCTTTTTCTATAAAAACTATTACTGTTTCAAATTTCGTCTTTCGCAGAATTTTCTTACAAAGGGGGACAACGTTTTTGTTATCACTAAAAGTGTGTAAACTAAGAAGTAATAGTGAAAATATTATACAAAAAGCTCTTGGTTTCGAAGTTAGCAAATTAATGTAGTAATTTTTTTCAACCCGATCGTAACATTTGTACCTTTGAAATATTCATGGCTCGAAGCCAGAAGGAGAAAACAGTTGTCTCTGGAACAATCGATTACTTGCGTATTGTTTTCAGAAACATTTTTTTTTGTTGACGAAATGCAACAAAAATGTAATAAAGCTATGTCAATTTTGAAATATTATAAAAATTGTTGCTTGATTAAAAAATGAACAAAATTACAAAGTGTTAATACTTATGTCAGTCTGGGTAGACACGGTTGTCTATTGGTAGGGGACCTCAGTAGATATCTAACCATTTCGCTGCCATGAATATTTAGCAATTTTCAATGGTTCAGTAGATAATTGAGAATTTGTGATTTTTTTTTGGAAATATGGGATTCTTAAAGAAAATTGGCAAATACAGCCAGGTTGGTGGGTCTGAGCTAGTGATTTTCTTTTTCTCATTGTAGCTCAATAGACCGTTTATATAATACATATAATAGTTTAATATTATCGATTTATAAATCTTAGAAATAACATAGAAACAAAAATATTTTTTAAATAAGCGATATTTTATCAAAAAATTTTGAGGGCTATAGCGAAAAAAATACTTGTGATTATTTTCCAGAAGTAGTTTTAAAAACTACTGGTATTTGTGTAGAATAATTTTTGAAAGTTTTGATAAGGCTAGCTTAGTGACAACATTTTTAAAAATGTACTCGGATCATGAAACAGATTTTTTTTTTATTCGTATTACGAGAACGGATTAAATTTAAATCGATTTCTTTAAAATTTACATAAGTGTTTGCATTTTTCACAGTCTACTATAATTAGAGGGTTTTTATAGAGCATTTTGGTATTTTAAAACTATCATAGAGCACAGGCCGTAAATTAACTTGGGTTAACTATTAACTATTAACTTTCACAGACTGTAAATTTTTTGTACCGTCTTTTTTAAAAACTACAAATACATATAAAAAATAATCACTTAAAGATTATTATTCAGATAGAATAACGTAATAATATTTTTATGTACATGAATCAAGGCAGATTTAGAGATTAGAGGTAGTGATAATTTGCTCAGTTTGCGTTTATATTGTGTAAATTAATTTCAAACGTCGGAATCTTTTGTAATTATAGAATCACAACCACCTTACCATAATTAACCAGATAAAATCAGCTACAGCAGCAGCATTCTAAATATTTATAAAACCTCTCATATTTATATTTAATTTCTATAGCTAATATTTTTGCTCTTGGAAAACTTTAGTAATTAAATACCGATAAAATGGCTTACAATTAAAAATCATAAGGCCAAAATGTTCAAAATGATTGCGTGAAAAAACTTAGACAAAAAAAAAGGTTAAAAGAAATAGGTACCAAAATATGGATTTTATATATTCAATACAAAAAAAATAAAGCGAAATATGAAAACAAAAGAAGAAGAACACTTCACATCAACAAAATGCCAGCAAGACAGCAAAGCATTACGAGTAAAATAGTTCCTGGCCCTTTTTCAAGAATAGTTCTGTTGATTTCATGTAGAAAAAAAAATTAAAAAAAGAACTTTCGTTTCGTAATTTTTTTCGAATCGTGAGGTAATTTTAAAAATAAATAAAGTTATGCTCAAACACGGGAACTCCTCGATTTCTAACGGAATATGAACAGTTCTATTATAAAAAGCCTATAATTCATGTAAAAATGCCAGCAAAGCATAGCTGAAAAACATAAATTTAAATAGTTGAGACAAAAATATATTTTTTAAATATAGTAACATCATGCTCAGAAACGAAAACTCTTCAATTTTCAACAGACTGCAAGGTTTATGATATTGAGCCTGAAAAAAGAAAAAATCTCACAAAAGACTGTCAGCAAAGCATAGTTGAATATAAGATTTGTTTATCTGAATCTCTGAATATCAATTTAAATTGCTCGTACGAAAACGAACTATATTTTTTTTCATACTTTGATCTACTGTGCTTTGCAGGAACTCTTTCATTTCTAACAGAATATGAAATGTTCATATTACATTATAAAATGCCCATAATACAACTAGAACTCATGTAAAAGTCAGCCAGCAGAGCATACTTGAAAATTTGATTGGTTGAAAAATATCAATTTAAATTGATGATACGATTTTTTTTTAAATAGTAATATCATGTTCAGAAGCGGGAACTCTTCATTTTTCAGTAGAATATGATATTGAGCCTAAAACGAACGAAATCGTACTAATATTTTGTTACATACTTTACTTTCGCCTACTTTTTCTCTTTATTAAAAAAAATATATGGATGATTTACCGTATTTAGTTGAAAAGAACCATGAGAACCAACCATAATATTGTTGGTTTCACTTCATTGATTTTTAAAATGAAAAGACTACAAATCGTATTTGACGGTATAAATTTGGCTATCGAGAGAGTAGTATATTGGTTCAGTGTTAATAACTTATTATTTAATAGGAAAAAAACTAAATATACAATTTTTAGGACACCTAGCACGAAAATTGCTAAAGCCGATGTATTCTTGAATAGTGAACCCGTGGATCGTGCCGATTCTACGGTATCTCAATGGATCACTATTGACTTCAAATTACAACGGGGATTCATATTGATGGATTGGCGAATACAAAACTTAGCTCAGCAGCTTTCGCGGTCAAAAAAATAGATTATTAACTGACTACGTACTTCTTTAGCTAACAGACTAACACTATACGGATATGGATTTTAATCTGAAATAAATTATTTTTATTTTTTATTTTTTATTTTTAGTATTATGTCCTGTGGGATTTTACTTTGGGTAATGCAGCCGGTATGCAATCCTACAGAAGCGAGCTATTCGTGCAATCTATAACTTAGGCTCTAAAGACACCTTAAGGAATTTATATATTTATAGTTGCATCTCAATACATTTTTGAAAATATTGTGTACTAGAGGCCCACTTGTGGCTTCGCCTGTATACTACTTATAATTCGTTATTATGCTGCATTTGCCATAAAATTGATTATATAATTTCTATATTCAGTCATATTTTATAATTTTGAGTAAGTGCAAGCGCTACGTAGCTGCTTGCGAGGACGAAATCGGCTGCGAGGGCGCCCCCGCATGATTCGAGCCTATGCTTGCGGCCATAAACAGACCGTTGAATAATATTAATTTTACATTTTCTCAAAAAGTACGAGTATATGTCCAAATTGCATGCTATAAAAGCCAAATTGATGATAGAATAACTTTAGCTCCTAAGTTTCGATATCTTTGTCAAATAAAAAACATTGAAATATTACCTTGCAATTTTCAATTATGTTTTGTCACAAAATGCCTTACTCGTATAATGACTTATTTATAAGAGATAGATATAGGTTGTCGCGGACTTTATTTTAGAACGTAAATCGTAGCCTTTATCACTCCTGAGGATTGTAGCTTTCATACAAAACAATAAAAAGAAAATCCGACCAATAGTTCCAAATATCTTAGTGTTTGAACACACTAACCAACAAACAAACTCTTCCGCTTTATTTATTAGTATAGATGTAAAGAAAAATATTAATAATTTTACCTAAATCGGTGATGTACATATTATTAATAATAGAGATAGGCTTAAACTTAGCGCACCTGTAATTGAATGAATTAAATTGAATCGAATCCGTAATTCTTTTATGGGACAATGTATACGGTAGGATTTACAATAAGATCCCAGAAAACGTCAAACAATTTTCTATATCATAAAACTAAACTAAACTAGCTTCACGCTTTATCCCTAGCGGGGTAGTCAGAGAGAACGGAGCGCCAAACGCTACGGTTATTTTCTATATCATTATGATTTAAAAAAGTTATTATTAAATTAATGATTTTATAAATGAAAGTTCCCGCTTCTGAGCATAATATTATTTTTCTAATTATTTTCTCTCAACAATATTATTTTTTTATATTTTATATCAATTTAATTTTTGAAATTTGTAAAAATTTCCCTACAGGGAAGCTAACAACAAAAATAAGTCGTAACAAGCGTATAAGAACTCCCACGTAGGTCAATAACACGTGTGGCAGTTGGTCAGACCAATTGGACGGTTTCCAAAGAGATGCGGGTTCATAACACTTTAAAATGTTTCAAAATTGTTATAGGCTTTTTACAATAGAACTGTTCATACTTTGTTAAAAATCGAAGAGTTCCCTTATCTGAGCAAAGTATGAAAAAAAATATTAGTACGTTTTCGTATGAGGAATTTTGAGGAATTGATATTTTTCAATTATTGATATATTCAACGCTATATATATGCTCTGCTGGCAGTTTTTAGTAAGTTCTGGCCTTTTTCAGGCTCAATATCATAGACTTACATCTGGCTAAAAAGTTAAGTTTTGAACATAATATTAATATTTTTAAAAATAAATAAATCAGCTTCACGCTATATCACCTGCACACAGCAGGATAGGCAGAGGGAACCTAGTGTTAAGACACTCCGATTCCCACTTTCTGCCGAGTTCTGGAAGCATTGCGTGTTGAGTGGCAGAACTCAACGCCGCGCAAATTTTGCCTCGACTCCAGATCGAAGAAATGGAAATAGAAATTTAAATAAATATTTCATCTCCTCGAGTAGGGTCGAAACCACAACCAGTCGATTTTACCGTCACACTTTATGCCCCTGTAAAATTAATGTGAAAAATTAATATTTTTAATGTAATTTATTTCTTATGAATAATTTTTACTGATATTTTTCAACAAATCGAATTTTCAACTTTGCTCTGCGTGCATTTTTACACGTTTTTTATTATTTTTACACGTTCTAGTTTTGTAATACCCTGTTTTATAATATAATTGGTAACATTCTGTTAGAGATCGAAGAGTTCTCGCGTCTGAGAGCATAATTTTATCTATTTTTAAAATTAAGTTACGATTCGAAGAATTTACGTAACGAAAGTTCTTTTCTCTGTTTATTTTTTTTCTATGTGAAATCAACAGATTGTTAAAAATTGTCAGGAACTATTTTACTTATCGCCATGTGTGCAGAACTCGTCCCGATTGTTTCTTGTAAAAAAAATTTCTACGAAAGGAAGTTAACAGATATTTTTTCAAAAATTTTTTGGGGTAAAAACACCAGAACTATTTTTAAAACCTATCAAGAGCTATAGAACTTAACTGCATGTAAAAAGAACTCCGTTTTATTTTTCATCTACTTGACAATGCTCTGTTAAGTTCACAAATATCACTTACATACAGTAGGTGAAAAATAAAATAAATTATGTCATTACTCGCAAAAATTGTATATTATCTAGTTATTTCATATTTATCTACTTAGGCTGCTGATACGCACACGACACGTTTTTTTCTCGCGTAAATCTCGATCCTACGAAATTTATCGATAATAGTACACTATTATCCATGTTGCTCCACATCTCCCTCTTCACTGAAAGTCCCATAAAAGTTGGTCAGCTGTTCCGGAGATTAGCTCGCACAAACATAAAAATAAACAGACAAAAAAATGTTTGCTTATATTTTTATATCGTGTAAATAACTATATATTCACTTGAAAAAAAAAGCATTAGGTATAAAGCATTGTAAGAACAAAACAAACTAACGCTATGAGTATTTATTATTGTAATGCTGTATTTTTAGGCCTTAGCTAAACTAGGAGCTGAGGTAACTGGAGTTGATGCAAGCGAAGAGCTAATTAGTATTGCAAAATATCATTCATCTCGAAACAAAGACTTAGAAGAAAATGTACCCTCTTATTATTGTACAACGATAGAGGTGAGTTATCTCTTATATTAGGCTGTGGATATAGACATGTTTGAAAGAAAAAAAAATCTACAATTTGGTATACTTTTTATAATGTTATTTTTATATATATCTTCGCACGTCTCGTCAGGCAGAAGGAACGTTGTGTTAAGGCACCTATTTACAGTTTACGTCCACTGTAAAGGCACTTTAGACCAAATGACGGAAACCAATTTATATATATGAGACAGATTTATATAAGAAAACTGAGAAAATATTTTCAACACAAAATTTCCCCAACCGATCGATGTGTGGAACTTTCGGGGAGGCCTTTGTCCAACACTGGGCGCCAAAAGGCTATGATGATAACGATGATGAAATTTTCCCCAAGTGAAATCCAACACACATTCTATAAGTTTAGTAGCAACCAAACACAGTAAAATTCAAATGCTTATATTATTAACTTTCTTTGTTTATATAATTGCAGGAGCATGCTATTACCAACAACGACAAATATGATGCTGTTGTTGCTTCGGAAATTATAGAACATGTTAA